>AFSM01009275.1:0-12756 GCA_000235945.1 Homolaphlyctis polyrhiza JEL 142
TTTTGCAACTGCTGCTGTGTATCAGTTCCCAGCATCGCGAGGTGTTCTGTCGTCGCTGTTCCGCACAATCAATGCACGCAAGCAGGAAGTTGGCATCATCGACTGGGGTGTTGGACAGACAACACTCGAGGATGTGTTTGTGCATCTCATTGACGAAGAGGATGCCAATGCCGATTAATCAACTCGCACAACACTGTCGCTTGTCACCCAATGCGATGTTTATGACCTGTCTCGCTCTCTGTCTCATTCAGTCTTTTTTGGGGAGGTTTGTTTTCTGTTTGGGTTAAAAACGATAAAAGCACTCGAGTGTATATGCCCTGAGCGAATAAACCTGAGATTATAGAGATGCAGCACTTTCCCTGTGATTTGTCTATGCTCTGTTTGACATTGTTGGTCGTTGTCGCAACTGCCGATTCGACACTTTTGTTGTCCTTGTTGACATCAAAAAGGCTTTTCGACAATGTCCCAGATGATGCGCTGTGACAAGGATGTGGCTTGAAGCTGGCTGGATCGAGCAGATCAATTGTTCGAGGCATCGCTACAGGATACGAGTTGATAATAGCAATGACGAGAGAGCCAAAGATGGATATCGTGTTCGTGTTTGTGCGTGTGAAACAGCATCTGGTTCGACCGCACACAATACAGATTAGATCTGAGCCAGATCTGCGTTGTTGGCTGTTTGGTGGTACTTGAGTCACCGCTAACTGAGCCAGCCATGCCATATAGACCAGTATCTTGGCAAGGTATAGTGGGTATATCAGCGCAATCTGGGTTGGCTGATCATCACTCAAACCAACTTGCCGCAAAGCGTCAGTTGCAGCATCGATCTGGTCAATATGAGCAGCGATGACTTGGCAGCAGGTAAGACTCGAGTGGTGCTGCGAGTGTGCACCTGCAGTTGAGCACTGGATGGCTGAGTCATGTTGCTTGCCATGAACGGGCGTTGATTGGTGCTGTGCCTGCCGCTTGCTGCTTGCCGCCTGTCGCTTGTCGCTTGTCGCTTGTTGCTCGCTGCTCTGTGGTGGCGTGCAGCACAAGCCTCGCGACAACAGCATGGCACAACGCCAGCCACAGCATCATGCGAAGCCACAACAGCATCATTGACAGGCGATGGAGCCACGTCGCAGGCACAGCAAGCACTACCAGCCTGCATCAGCGATCCTCCACTAGATCAGCCCATCGCTGCTGCCTCGATACAGGTGATTGACGCATCACTGCAAGTCGTGCTGTGATTTGTACCAATCTCGCTGGCTTGTGATGTGTGTTCGTTTTGCCAACATAGATCTGCTCACAACTATGCTATGCGGCTGTTCATCGTGGTACAAAAGCCGATTATGCATACAGGCGCTCTCCTTGACGCTAACGATACCCTACAAGTCGATACCGATGGCATGCAGCAGTCTGCGAAGCCGATTGAAACCACTGCATCGTCAGGAAGAGTGTGTGAATTCGCCAATGTCGCTGCACGGCATTATCAAGGCAATCTGGCCGACAGTCTCGCATATCTCGATACCAACAGCAACACCAACAACAGCAGTAACAGCATGAGTACACTTTACAAACAACCGACGCAACACACACAGCCAGAGAAAATGGATGCCACAGTGTTTGTTGTTGGACAGCGTCTGAAGATAGCAGATGGCGATGGCGGCATTGAAATGTGGCCGGCAAGGGTGAAGAGTATCCGTGGTGCCAAGGTCTGTGTTTCCTATGATGGTTGGAGCAGCCGCTTCAACGAATGGATCAGTATGAAAAGTGATCGCATTCATGTCTTGAGCATCAGAGAGTTGGAAGAATTGGCTGCTAAGGAGAAAGGTGAGCATTGCTATTCAGCGGTATTCCTTTGAGTGTTGTTATAAGCTGATGAGTCAGACTCGTGCCATCCTGCTTTGTTCTGGTACACCGACAGACGATCAGATTTGCAACGGCAGTTCAAGCATTTCAGCAGTCGAAACAGAAGCTGGGACTACCAACAGCAACCAGAAATCCACCAGCACAAAATCAACAAAGACCAAATCAAAGCAGAAAAGGCGGGATCGAGTTAACGCCGGTGCCAAGAAGCCAGACGCGTCTGAACAAGCTGCTGTTCAACATAATGATATAGAGGTTCAGCCTGAGCCTGAAACTGATCATACCAAAGTCGATGCCGATATCGCACAACAAGAACCTAGCAGCACGGCAAAGCAATCTGGCGAGTTCAACACTACTCAAGGAACAAGTGATGATGCTATGATCTGTGTAGATTCAAGACCAGAAACACACGATGTTGAGCTATCTATTGTTACTCCTGCTGCAACATCTCTGGCTCAGCAGTGTGCCGATGGTTCAAGTTCATCCCTAGATCCAGTGCTACCAGAAACACAACAAGTGCCAACAAAACGCGCTCGTGGAAGACCAAAAGGCAAGCAGTGATTGGCTCACTACTTGGATTCTTGCTACTTTTGGCTTACTCAACATAAGTTTTTGCGATGATTGGCTCTGTATTTAGGCTCACTCAAGCGCAAGTTTGTTCAAACCATCAGTGGAGGCCCTTGGCACTCTGATGTAAGCATCCGCGATCTCATGTCGCAAAGGTATCGCGAACAGGAACAGCAGCGTCGACAACGTCGAATGGATGAGATCCAGTTCCAGCAGTTTCAAGATATGCAGGATGCGCAACAGCAGCAGCACGTGCAACAGCAGCAGCAACAGCAGCAGCAGGATCAGGTTCAAATTGATTCTGGCGCACATGATTCCACCAAGCCTGCAAGCGATGCCACGGTTTCTAGCTTGATCAGTGGCAGTGAACGGCTGCTCAGTGAAAGCTTTCAAGAGACGCCGCCTCAACCAGGACCGCCTCCAGTGAAGCGGGGTCGTGGCCGTCCCAAGGGTTCAATGAACAAGCCTCAACTGCAGCATGTTGTTGATATCGCCGATACATGCATGTTTCCAACGCGTCGTGCACTTGCTGCGCTCAGTGAGATCCAAGTCACGCAGATTGTAGGTGGTCTTCCAGTCGGCTGCACTGTCGAAGTTGCTGATGCTGGATACACCTACTGGCCTGGTCGCGTGATTGAAGCACGTGGAGGAAAGAGGCGCATCTCATATGACGGATGGGGATCCAAGTGAGTCTTTTTGTTTGACGTTGGTTGCTCACAGTCTTATGTGTCCAGGCTGACCTGATGTGATCCACAACCTTGCACAGATTCGACGAATGGATTGACTGGGAGTCGCGTCGTATTCGCTTGATCCGGCTGCCAACAGCAGAGACGCTGCATCAGAACACAACATCTCAAGACATGGCCGTGCTAGAAGCGAGTGATGAAAGCCAGATTCCAGTGTCGGCCGAAGTCATTGGCCGGTTTTTCAAGGAAGTCAAATCGACTCGAAGGAAACAGGCTTCAGGCAGCGACGATCTAGATGACGATGCAAATGCAAACAACAGTACAAATGATGCTGATGCTGAAGTATCTGCCCCCAACTCACCGTGCTGCATCTGTGGCACTCCAGCGAATACCAATGTAAGATGGCGCCACTCTATGAAATGTGTTTTTGGTGTTGGTTGATGGACTGACCGACGGATGATCTACTCTCAATACAGGGCAACCAAGTCGTTGAGTGCTCCATCTGCTGTGCCGCATTTCATCAACAGTGCCACTACCCTGTTATCCCAGATAGTGCACTCAACAGCGATAGCGTAACGTGGGTCTGTGAATCCATGAGTTGTCAGTCAAGTGCTACCGCTGCCAGGGCTCCTGATTCTAAGATGAGCGCTGTATCTAAACGGTCGAGCGCATCTGTCAAATCGACCAAGAGACACAATCGCAAAGCACAGTCGTCAACAACCCAAACACAGCTGCTTGAAACGTCTGCGGGAATCACAATAGAGACGACATCTTTGGCAGTTGAAACGGTCACACCATCCAGTACATTCTGTAAACCAAACTCACTGACGCTGATCAAGATGCCACTGATGAGGCAGATAACAGCATTGACATCGAAAGCATCTCTCTCCTCACTCAAGCCGCGATTTGCACTGCCCATGACATTTAAGCCGCTCAAAGTTGTCGAGGTATTCGATAACCAAGATAAATGGTGGACGGCGCAGATGATGGAATACAAAAATGCGCGGATTCTCGTTCGATACAAGGACTGGGGTCATGAGTTCGATGAGTGGATTGATGCAAACAGTTCACGCCTGCGCTTGCCTGGCGAAGCTTGTAGCAACTGTGTTCAGTCGTTTCCAGCGAATATAAATGATCTGTTTGTATCGCAGGCTCCGCTGACATCAATTCTGCCATCAACATCTGAAAGCTTGTCAAATGTTACCAGGGATAGTGATCGCATACATCAAATTAGACGAAAGAAGGTTTATAAGCGCAGCCTGGTTGGTGGCTCGAAGAAGCATGATGTATTGCCGACCCAACGCGAACCAAGTGCCGCACAGGCACAGCTGTCCGAATCGATTGATCTTCCAGACTCTCAGATAAAGAGCGCAGCACCAAGCAGTGATGCACTGTTTACCGAACCAACTTCTATGCAGCTATTGATTGGCGACAATGATGCAGGATATGACACTGATAAGAGCCGTTGGAAGATCTACTGCAACCAATGCAAGCAGCGCATCAAACAGTATCGGTATGCCATAATATATCGACAAAATAACCGTTCACATCTTCCTTGCTACACACGCGATGCTGACTTTCAACCAACTGCATGATCACAGCATCTTTTGTACGTACTGTGAAGTGCCGTCAGATGGATGGGAGTACAAATCGTTTGATCTGTGCGTACTCTGCTTTCAGTGTAATTTCCCACTTCATATACATCCGCGATCATCTTTCGCAGTCGAAGCTATCATGGAAATCCTACCGACCGGCAAGCAGCAGACTACTTGCCAATCAGGCGGACTCTTTGTCACTACTTTCACCCAAGACAGATTCGATCTTGAGTTCCCTGCTGATTCTGTCACAGGCGCTACGCCATCAAACCAGACATGCACAACACACACTCAGCCGGCAAGCGACACTGGTGCGATCGCTGTCACTAGCGCTTCATTTGTTGCGCGTTATGGTCCAGGAAGCTTTCGTCGTAAAGTATGCGCGTTCTGCAACGATGATACGGAGAACATTGGTCCATTTGTTGGGCCATATCCCTTCCTTGCGTCCCTATCCGCAACTGCATTCGATGACTCGGCACCTTCGACACCGCCTCCATTGATGTCAAAGTCAGGACCTTCGTCCTCATCATCTTCTTCCTCTTCATCGTCGTCAGTGTCATCAACTTCAAACGAGCCTGTTGAAGCTTCAGGGAACACTTCTGTCGACCATGAACCAGCAGTCGCGGCAACAGTAAATCGTGATGTGCCATTGCAGGCATCTCTTAAAGCACGCAAGAGGATCTTTTGGGCACATGACGCCTGCGCACGATATTCACCCGAAGTCTATGTGACCCCGGACAATCACAAGTGGTATAACGTGCTGCGTGCTCTGCGTCGTGGTCGCAATCTGAAATGCATGGCATGCAAAGAAAAGGGAGCCACGGTAAGCAGTCTGATCAGTATCAATGGCAACAGCACCAACAACAGAGTGGATTGCTTTGTCATAGATTCTTTGTGCAGGGTGTTGATCTATCATACCTCGGGCAACTAATATAGGCTACTGACACTTTTGTTGTAACTCATACCTGATACCCATGTAAATCCGATGAGATTGGATGCTTTGATCCCAAATGCACTCGGAGCTATCATGTCGGCTGCACAAACAAACCGCTGTCGCATTTTGAAGAAGGCATTATTTTCTGGTGTCCTATTCACGAAGAGTTTGTCAATCGTATCGGTGAGCGGCTATATAACGCCTTTGAACCAAGTTTTTATGTATCGGCTTGTATCATTCAATCAACGCCTGCTGGCTTATATTAGCTCAAATGCCTAAACTACCCTTTTTTCTTGCTTTTCTGCAACCTGACTTGGTGGGGTGTTCTGGGTTTCTTTGAGCAGATGAATACGTTGATATGTATAGCTGCGATGTGTGCACGTCGGAACTTGGAAAAGGAGACAATCTGGATCAACCCTGGTTTACCTGTTCGTCGTGCTGCAATAACAACTTTTCGACTTTTGATCTCTGTATTGCCTGCTATCACAGTTCGTTTCCATCAGAACATGTGCATGATATTGGATGTTTTGTAGAAACTAGTTGCGTATTCGCTTGAGCTGTTTTGCAATTGCTGTTGCTGGCTATTGAGCACAATCCAGAGTGCTTGTTGGCATACCCGTGAACTAATACTTTTTGGAAACTTGTTTTGTACTCTGTTAGCTTTGAAGGAAAGACATGAAGCCAATCTGGAATACAAGCAGCGTTTACGCGATATGATGCAATATGAAATTGGTAAGATCAGACTTGTTGTGATTGTGACTGTGACTGTGACTGTTGCTGTGGCAGTGATTGTGGTACTGGTCTGATCGCCTTGTCTAATCGGAATACAACATGCATAGAGAATCGTATCATTGAGAGAAACAAGAAACGCGGCTTGGGTATCATCCAGAGGTCTAAAGAACAGCAGCTGAAACTGCAGCAGAAGCCACAGGATCTCATCTGTGGATACTGCTGGTCGTCTAGCGGCGTCAAGCAGTGGCGTCGTGGTAAGAAGCGTCGGCATTTCTTCAACGAGCAGCACAATACTGTCTTACTAACAATCAGTCGTGGTGAAACTCAGCATACAATGGTCTGTTGATGTGCCAAGAGTGCTTTCTACTTGCACCCCAGTCTATCCGTGTCGAGATTGGATTTGAAACGTTTGATAGTGCTGCACAAGCCCTGTGTAGAGCGCCTTCAAGCAGCTTTCCTGATCCAAACAAAAGCGCAATGGTGCTTTCTCGATCTAGTGAATCAGAAATTGCTTTCAAGCGACTATGGTCACAAAGTAGCACCAGTTCAACTAGCAGCTATGTGCCGTTTGGCACTGGTATATTCGCTGTCGCTTGTCCACAGATTGAGGATTCGCCTTCAGATGCACCATCGCTCTTGTCAGATGGATTCTCAGACTCTCCACAAGCAGCACAGTCGACATTGCAGGTTGCCAACAGAGTCTTCACACTAGACTCTATCTCACGCGAACTGATCTACCTGGCCGATGCCGATAACCAGCAAACCGAAATCTACAATACCCGCACTGTATCGAAACGCCCGACTGATGCAACCTCGTACACTGCCGCATCTGCACCAACAATCCTGTCTTCGTATGGTCCTTCAGATGATCAACTCTTTACTCTTTTTTACGACACAACATACTACGATATACCTGGCCGTGCACCACGCTGGGCAACACATTCAGGCAGCGACTATCATGGTACATGCTGCCTTTACCATTCGCTCTTGAGTGTTGCTTGATCTTTGCAAGGAGACTGACCATGCGCCAACTCAATGACACACGTTTTTCGTTGAAACTAGGAACGTGGTTGCCGCAGCTTGTTCGTTGGTCGTTGCTCCGATATACAGAGAAAGGAGAGCGCGTGCTTTCTAATTTCCTTGGAAGAGGAACAGATGCGATCGAGTCGTTTTTACTGGAGCGACGATGCTGCGGTGTTGATATCAATCCAGTAAGTGCACAACACAATCCAATCAACCCTTGCTACTTTATCACCTTCTGAATGTAGTATTCGGCGGAGTGAAGGGAGTTTTGGTACCAGTTACTGATGCTGTCAAGCGTGTGTGTGTGTGTGTGTGTGTGTGTTTGATGCTATAGGTTGCTGTTGCTTTGGCACATCGCAATGCATCGTTTGTGCTTCCGTCCAATATGCGTATATCGGCCATCTATCGCCCTATAGTTATTCAGGGCGACGCAAGGTCGCTTAGAGGGCCACTGTTTGAAGACGAGAGCTACCATCACATCCTGTGAGTTGACTGTCACAGTCTCTTACTCTCTTCTACTCCCATTCACCTTTAGCTTTTGTTAATGCTTAGTGGTTGACATGAATTTGTGCCTGAATACAGATCTCACCCTCCTTACAAGGACTGTGTCACTTACAGGCATGCTTCTACTGCTTACTGCTTTCAGCACTGCTGCGTTGTAGATGCCGATTGTAATGGATGGCATGTACTGACTGGGTTCATGAATCGTGACTTTATTTGGCATCCATAGCTCGTATATTGATGGCGACCTGTCTCGCATTCCAGATATGGCTGATTTCACATCAGAGATGAACAAGGTTGTTGCCGAAACATTCAGGTAATGATCTCTGTTTCAACACAGAGACTCTGTCAGTTGATGCTGTTCGATCCGAATGCTAGAATAACATGCCAACTCACCTATCTGCCTCGTGATGGAATAACTCGATAGACTGCTTAAATGGAAAAGGTGAATTGTTTGCTTTGCTGGTGTTAAGGGTATGATGCTTGTGGATGTTGACATGGATCGTGGGTACCGCTGCTGTCTAGTCGTGTCACTGTTGGTATTGGTGATAACCGTCGAGACTGCTACTACCAGCCAGTTTCGTTTGAGACATTCAGAACCTATCTCAATGGTGGTTTCGAAATCGAGGAGCTTGTAAGCAGTGCCGATCATACATCTTCCCAGACCATGGAGCTGGTTTATGATTTGGAATGCAAGTGCAAGTATGAGTTGACACGATTGGATCACTATTATTCTTAGATTCTTAAGCGACAGCGCCATTGCCAGATGGCACCGCTTGGTTCCTATCTCTCTGTGCTTTATGATTTCTTGATGATCACTCACGAATTCGTTGCTGTGTTTCGCAAGGTAGCTCAGCCGCCACGGTTTCAAACGATTCAAGGTGAGACTTTTTGGTTTTGATGACTGTCGCAGTATTGAAGAACGAAACACATTTTATGGCAAAGCGATGTGCTGCTCATACTGCTGTTGGTCGATCAGAGTGTTTGGAAAAGTTCAATGGCTCTGTTTCGTCCACTAGCACATTTCGACGTGTGCCAGGCTGCTCGATTGAACGCAAACGTGTTGTTATGGGTACTGTTTGGATGCTACACGTTACGCACAAGTATTCCATGCCAAAGCTTGTCATGTCTAAAATCGTGAGTTGCAATAATAGCTGTATCCCATGAAAAACGACGAATGGTTGTATCTGTCGGATTCGTGCAGTAGATCTCTCTTTTTGGAATGCGCTAACATTGCATTGTGCAATAAATCTACCAGATCCAGCGATTTGGCAGGGATGAGATGTATTGGGAGCAGATATCTTTCCCCGAGTTCCGCAATCGTGTGCTTGCCACAGCTATCTACGATGATATCTGTGCAGAGCGTGATACTATGGGTGATGATAGCGATGACGACACTGATTTTGAAGGCAAGCATACTGTTTAATTGCAGAGTGTGCACTCTGATTGCCGTATGCCTAACATAGTGCGAACGAACCACTTGGTTCTTTGTGCGATGCATAGATGACATGCCAGCGTATGAACGCGAGCGGCTCAAGCGCATTCGCAACAATAACCGCCAACTGCTTGAAATGGTTGTGTTTGATCTCTCCTTTTAGACTTGTTCCATTTAAACGGGAATATGTGACTGACAGAGCAACTGTGACTTGGATGCGCATGACAGGGTCTCATCGTTGAAGCAGATCCAGAGAGCCACGACGATGCAGCATACCTGAGATCGCTGCTTTCTGCACCAGCATACATGCGTCGCGATCTGTCCATAGAAACAAACGAGATCTTTCCTCCACCTCCACCGCCGTGCATTGTGTTTATCCCGCACATCAATGTCCCGTCAACAGCTATTCTGACCGATGACAGTTGGATTCCTGAATATCGATCGTTTATAGTTCGCACGGCACGGAGCGCAGCAGAACGCCTAACCAAAGACTCGATTCTGGTTGTTGGAGTCAAGGATGTTCGCATTCGAGCAGAGACTTGTCAGAGTGATCCTCACGAAGCTGCGATGAGCGACTTGTGTCTTGCATTTGACGAACTCTCTCTTCACGACTCTGCGTCAGGCAGTTTTGGCGGACCAGGCAGCGCTAGTTCTGCCGCACCTGCAACCGCGCCAGGATCCCATTCAAAGCGCTTCAATTTACCGACCAGACTGGTTCCTCTCTCGATTCTGGTTACCGAAGATCTCGTCAGCCAAACACAGGATAAGCTCAGGCTCAAAGACTTTACATCGGCTGTTCCCGAGGGATATGGACTTGACAAGATGAGCGATGTTTCCGAGTTGAAGTGCCGGCTGCGAGAGGACGATGAGGAGTGGCAGGCTGAGCGTCGTGCAGAGCGATCTGGCCGCGACGGCTGCCGAAGAGTGCTTCCAATCGTCCATGCCATATTCCTTGTGTTTGTAAAGAAAGAGTGAATGAGCATTTGGCCGACTGAGTTTTCCTTGAATTTCACTCGTTTTTTGTTGTGTTGATAAACTCAGCAACAACAACAACAACAACAATGGGACAGCCACATAAAAACAGCTCAGAGTATCGGCAGAGACATCAGCTAAAGGGCCAACGTCAGCAAACAGGCGCTGTTAGTAAAAAGCTGAAGCAGAATCTGACCAAGAATAGCACACAACAATCGGCCGTGGCAGCAAAACCGTCAGCGACAATGTCAGCGACAACGACAACGAAAGCCGCAAAGAAACAAGAAAAAACGCTGGTGGATGACGATGATAATGACGATGACGATGACGATGATAGAGACGGCGTGTTGGATAGCACTGTGGGAAAGAATGACGATGAAGATAAAGACGAAGACGAAGACGACAACGATGGCGATGATACGCAACAAGATATCCAGCAGCCGCACGACGATAGACACAAGAGCAAGAAAGAGATCCGGAAACCCAAGGGGAAGAAGGGCAAGAAGTTTGCGAATCAGGTTCAGTTCATCTCAACGAGTTCTGTGTCTTGTTGCATTTGCATTGCCAGCGTGTGTATTGACAGTGCGAATGGTGTATGCAACCCGATGCGCCTATAGAGTCAAATGATGGATTTGATCAGCTCGCTTGGATCCAAAGAGGAAGCAGCCGTTGAGCGCAAGCTTGCTAAAAGGGTATCGATGCTCGAATCTCTCGTCTGGATTCTCTCCGGCCAATGCATCTTGTGCTAGTATTTGCCCCCCTCCCCCTTTTGTGTACCACTGACATGCATCACTGTTACTACGTAGGCGATTGTGCATAAATTGAACAAGGAACACGATAAACGTGTTCGCAAGCGCAAGCAAGAAAAGACCAAGATGCTGGCAAGATCCATGCTGCTTGATGCTTGATATCGTCATTTTATCACGAGTACAATCAATAACTTGTACCCACTTGTTCAAATATAGACTGCAGTCAAGAAAGAACTGGTTGAGCAGGAAAAGAACAAACGCAAAGCCCGCAAGGAAGTTGCAGCGGCTGTGGCGGTTGCCAAGGTTTTACTTGATTCTCTCGTCTTTGATAATGAGATCCATACTGATTTGATCTGTATTGTGTATTCAGACGGCATCTGCGGACAAGCCACCCAAGAAATCAGTCAGATTCGGCTGATCGTACATCTTTCTGCAAGTTTCAGAGTAAAAGCTTCCAGTCTATGCATGTCTTATTTCAATCTGTTTTCATTGAATTGATCGAGGCGTGCAGCCAGCAGCAACAAGAAAAAGTACAGGTGTAAAGCGGCTTTACAGCATCGACATGGTTTATCAAAGCTTTGCAGGAATCTTGAGCAACGGTTGCAGGAACTCTATAAGCACAGCATTGACCTCGTCTGGCGCTTCAAACAGCAGCCAGTGTGTGGCATCGATCGTGCGTATGGTCGCATTGGCAAACTGTTTGGTGGTCTTGGCAGCCATTGCAGGTGTCAGCACAAGATCGTGCTTCCCAGACACCACCAGAATCCGCAGATGCTGCATGCGATCATGCCACGAATCTGCAAACTCGAGCTCGTCCTCAAAGTTGATTCTCATGGTGCGATACCAGTTGACGGAGCCTGTCAGACCGCCATTGCGGCAGTTGGCGATGTAAGCATCCCGTTCGCGGTCAGTGAGCGATCGCTTCATGAGCCGCGCCATTGGGTCCATCTGAGCCGGATCGCTCTTGTTTGTCTTGAAGTAGCGATCGACGCTGTCCTCGGGAAAATCGACAAAGAATCGTTCAGATCCAAAGGCAGCGAGTTTGCGGCGATACTCAAAGTGCGGCACTCGCTTGATCTGGTCGTCCAGCGACATGTAGTTGCGACGCGGCGCCCAGAACGGAGTGCACAGACTCGCCAATGATCGCACGCGCTCGGGATAATACAGCGCTGTTCGCCATACGAGATCGCCGCCCCAGTCGTGGCCAATCATCACGGCGCTTGTGCCTGCAGTGCCGGAAACCGCATCCAGCAGAGCAACAATGTCACCAGCAACGCTCCTCATGCCATACAGTCGGAGTGTCTTGTCGCTCAAGCTGGAGACCAGCGGCGCATCCGTCTGGCCGTATCCAAGCAAGTCGGGCACAATCACGTGGAATCCGACTGCGACAAGCGGCTGGATCTGGAAGCGCCAGCTGAACCAGGAGTCTGGAAAGCCGTGGCACAGCACAGCGTAGTTGTGGCCGGTGCCGTGCTCGACGTAGTGATATCTGCGGCCATTGACTGTCGCAAACTTGTGGTTGAAGCTGGCGGGATCGAGCGGATCGAGCGGATCAAATGTCGTTTGCATTTTCATTCAACAAAATGTGGAGTTTGCTGAACGAAACCTTGCTGCAACCTGAGAATAGGAACAGCAGTGAAAGTGACGAAAACCACATCGGAAAGACTGATGCAGCTACAAAGCAACTACAAAGCAACTACAAAGCAATTAC
>AFSM01005712.1:0-12341 GCA_000235945.1 Homolaphlyctis polyrhiza JEL 142
GAGTACTCGTCCACTCAAGACACTCGAACTGACAGATATTTCACAGGTTGCTGTTGCTGTTGACTCTGGATCAACAGACCTCGCAGCCGCAAGCGTCAATCTGAACAACTACGACGCGTCTGCTGGCGGTGTTGTACTGAGCGTCCCCTCGTCTGCAAAAACCTTCACTGGCCACTATGGCGATGGCTCGTTCTGGTCAGGCCCAGGAATACAATCCACAGTTGCACTGCACGGCACAAACATCAGCGCATCAAATGCGCCGTTTGCGCTGGTCACGAAGCAGAGCTCCAATCCAGTGTTTGCGCCAGGCGCTGCCTCCTCAACAAACGGAAACGTAACGCAGCAAGGCATCATGGGTGTCGCATATTCCCCACTGAGCCTGCTCTCCACATCGCCCGCAACAGTCATGGACGCATGGTACCTCTCTGGCGCTATTTCAAAAAACCAAATCGCGTTCCATGGATGCCCTTACGGCAGCTCATCTCAATCTTGGATCGATTTTGGCAACGATTCGCCTTCCTATGAATGCAATCCATCAGGAGCTCCTATAGTTTGGGGTCTCTGTCCAACCGAGACCTACTTTACACTGGATGTTCGCAATATCTCTGTGAATAGTGTTCCCGTGCCCCTGCCATCAGTCTTTCAGACAACAGACTCGTCCCTTGTTGATGGCTCGCGCAAAGTATGGTCGATCATCGACTCTTGTACTTCGACACTGCGGCTTCCATCAGTTGTCAACAGTGCACTTCAGAATGCTGTGCGCTCAAGTGGCGCACTCCCATCGGCCATGACGAGTGCTCAAGTAACAAACTTTCTGTCAACGGATACCTCTACAATATTCAATACCGCATCAACTGGGCAGCTCTTCCGATCCTCACATTCTACATCGTGTCCGACATGATGACCATTGATGGCCAGCATCAGGTCTTTTCAATCGATCTTGCTGGACCACAGTATATCCAGTGCGATTCAAGTGGTTACTGTGGATATCTCGCTTTCACTGGAACAGACACCTATGCTATCCTCGGCATTCCTTTTTTCTCAAATCTGCTCATCACATTAGACAGATCGGCGGGGCGTGTCGGGTTTTCGCCTGGCTGTGGCTGCACAACAGGCGGGTATCCCAAAATCAATGTCAATGTTTCCTCTGTTTATACTAATTGGCCAAGCAGCTCGTCGAGTCGGTCATCCAGATCGTCTGTCCTATCGACACAGATTCTGCTAATGATTATAGGTAAGTCCTGTGGTTGGTAGGAATTCTGCTGCATTTCTCTCCTCCTCTGTATCAACCTGTAAAAACGAAATGAGTCTAACAATGACGTAATGCAGCAAACCTTATCGTTTGGCTCGCGTGACGACGTTTCAAGCGCAGCACGTTTCGAATAAAATGGCTAATAGAACGACTTCTTTCCCGCCATCTATTCAACAAATAGAGATCTAAGATATACGTATAAGAGATGCTTATGCATAAGCTGGTAGCTGTCGTGGCAGTTTGTTTTCTACAATGCGTAGTGGCAGTGAGAACACCGGCCATCCCGCCAGATCATTCTAAAAACTGGTACCCGCCAACCGATGGTGTGCCGTATCGCGAGCGAATTTCAGTTTCTCTCAATGGCGGTTTCCTACAGTGCTATCTTGTTGCGATATCGGCCCAAAACACAACGGTATGCATAAAGGATCGCTGAAAACAGTACTGCAACTGCGATTTTCGTACTAACTCTATTCTCCGTTCCTGATTGTTATGCGATTGCGCTGTTTCATGCTTGCTAGTTTAATGTCATGGTTGATTCTGGCTCCACCGACTTTTCTGTTCCGGTTATTGGAATCAACTCATACGTTGGGCCCACGATCAATGTATCGCAGTCTGCAGGATCTCCTAATATCACGTTGGCCTACGGCGATGGCTCGGGATTTTCTGGATTTGGGTTTCAAGGAACAGTCGCATTACCAGGAACAAATGTAACCGCTAACAACGCGCCTATTGTAGCCATGGCATCGCAGTCTACAGACCCGCAGTTCATGAGTGGCGATCCAGGTCCAGAGGGTATTCTAGGCGTCGCATTTGGTTCGATTGCTGTGTACTCCACGACCCCGGCCTCTGTTGTTGATGCTTGGTATGCCTCGGGAACTTTGCCAAACAACCAGATCCTGTTCCACACATGCCCATACGATAAGCAGTCACAGAGTTTCCTTGATTTCGGCAACACACAGCCACTTGCTGCGTGTGGCAACAATGGCACGCCAAACGTTTGGACACTGATTACTATTCAAAGCTACTATTCGATCGATGTCAAGGCAATCTTGATCAACAATGTTGCAGTAAATCTGGGAACCGCGTTCCAGAACCCACAGGCCAGCATGCCGTATTCCATCGTCGACTCCTGTACAAGCGTGCTTATGATTCCACCTGCCGCTTTCACGGCGTTCACGACAGCGATTCGCAATAGTGGCGGTCTACCGACAAGCTTTAGCACAACAGATACCAGCCAGTTTTTGAATGGCTACTATGCTATGAGCGTTCCCGCTTCTGCCTTTAACTGGCCGGCGCTGCCAACCCTGGCATTCGATATCGCACAGGATCCAGCCACAACATCAAACGGCCAAGCTGCAACGTTTCGCATCGTGCTTGGTCCTCGACAGTATATCCAACCTGATCCACTTGGCTACTGTGAGTTGTCTACTTCTACTCAGCATCATACTCTTGTTTGCTCGTCGCTATTAACTCTGCCACTGCAATTCCTTTCCTAAATCAATCCATCCATCCATCCCTATACTTTGGACATAGACCGTATGGTTGTGACATCAGGATCTACCTCGTATGCACTCCTCGGCATTCCACTGTTTACATCGCTGAGCATCTTGCTCGATCGCGGAAACGGTCGCATTGGGTTTTCGCTTGGCTGTGGCTGCGACACGGCACTCGACGCATATCCTACTATTATCCGATCAGATGGAGTCGCGTGGCATCCCAATATCTCTTCTGTCGTAACTTCATCAACCACGTCAATGAGTACCAGTTCGACTTCATCGACTAGATCTACTTCAGCGACTTCATCTGTACCGCAATCAACCTCTGCTTATTCCACCACACGCACAACCCAGACTGTAAACACAACTTTGTTAGTAAGCGCAGCAACAAGTTCCAAGAAATATGGCAGCGTGTATCTCGCTGGGTTTGTCGCACTTTTATCAAGTGAGTCTGGTTGCGATTGACAAGTGCTATGAACATTCTCGTTATGGCTGTTTGGCTGACATACACAACCATTCCAACAGCTGTGATTGTGCAGCTGCTGTGATCGCAGTCGACTCTTCAATAAAGAACCTGCCATTCTATAATGGCTTTAATACTACACAATGCTGCACAATGCTGCACAATGCATCACTTGCTCCCCCCCCCATTTTCATTGGTCTGCATTGTATTCAGACAATGAACCAGGAGCATGAATAGCACCATTGTCTCGTGATGACCACAAAAACCAGCGCAGTGCCGCTCTAGAATGTCAAGTTCCTATCCTATCGCCATATCATCGACCGCCATCCCCCATCAAGATCAAGAATGCGATCTATGCTCTATTCTGTGCTAATGCTGGCTGCAGTACTATCCAGTGCCTTGGCGGGTCGCGTTCCTGCTTTTCGCTCGACAACTCGAACCCACAGACATACCAATCGACCGCGAGGATCTGGTCGCAACCGAATCGCCGCACCACTAACAGGCGGCTTTTCCAACTGCTTCCAAGTTGATCTGGATATCCAGGGCACAACGGTTTGTTGTTCATTGGCTCATGCTGCTTAGTGTTAGTTGTAATACATCCATCCATTCCATGATCTCCACATTCTCATTATGACTATTGGTGTCTATAGCTGCGTGTGATGGTTGATTCAGGCTCTTCAGATCTGACTGTCCCGTATAACGGCGTCAACAACTATACAGGACCAACTATCAGTGTGCCTGGACCTACGCCAGCATCTAATCTGAGCGCGTCGTTCCTGGATGGATCGGGATGGCGTGGGTTTGGGTTCCAAGGTGCAGTTACTTTGACTGCTGGCAAAAGTATTACTGCATCGAATGCTCCCATCATCGCAGCGACAAGGCAGTCAACTTCGCCAACCTTTTTCATGGGCCCACCAAGTTCCGATGGTCTCATGGGAATCGCCTATGCGTCGATCGCAGCATACAATGTATCGCCGGCAACCGTGCTAGATGCCTGGTATGCATCGGGAACAATGCAGCGCAACCAGGTTGCATTCCATGGCTGTCCCTATGCATATGCAAACCAAAGCTATCTGGATTTCGGCAACTCACAACCGACATCATCGTGTGGTAACCGAGGCATCTCGAATGTATGGGCCAAATCGCCCAGTCAGGATTACTTTGACATTGATATCCGTGCGATCAGGGTCAATGGAACCGCAACAGATCTTGGCTCTGCGTTCCAAGCCAGATCACAAAGGTATCCGTGGTCCATTGTTGATTCATGCACCAGTGTGCTGGTTATTCCATCCTCGAGCTTCCAAGCATTTTCCAATGCAATCAGCGCGAGCGGCGGACTGCCTTCGCAAATGACATCGCAGATGGCGTCGGACTTTCTAAATGGATATAGTGCGTACAACGGAAGCCTGTCTGACTTCAAATGGGACAAGTTGCCAACGCTTGCTTTTGATATTGTGCAGGATCCTGCAACAACATCAACTGTCAATAGCACGTTCATCATCATTCTTGGACCACGGCAATATATCCAGGCTGACTCTACCGGCATAGGTGAGCAGAGTGCCGCATGATGATGTTGATGGCGATAAGAGTGATGGATATGTATCTGACAATCTCATGATTTACTGTCAAAGCCATCGAGTTTCTTGTATCTGGAGACGGTTCAGGAGATGCTTCGGCGATTCTCGGTGTGCCTCTGCATTCGAACCTGCACATTGTGCTTGATCGCACCAATGGTCGCATCGGATTCTCTCAAGGCTGTGGCTGCGACTCATCGCCTGATAGATATCCCACGATTGTGTCGGCAAGCGGGCAGGTCATTGCAGCAGCAGTCCAGCCTGGATTCACCAGCAGTGTCACCAAGAGCAACCAGAATAACGTCATGTGGTGGATGGCTGTTGTCAGTATCTTGTCAGGTAAGCAGTGCCACTGTGGTGCATACAACTCTATCCGTCTTGAGATCATCGTCTGACCCTGATGCCTGGTGGTTGATGGTATACTGTATGTATATACAAATGTATACACAGCGGTGTGCCTCCAGTTCGTGTGATCTGCCGTGGGAATCGATGCCGCTAATTGCAATGAAAGAAGCTTTGATGAAGCACCAGAGTTTGGAAAGCTTCTTGAACACATTCCAAAGTCGCATGTGAGCTCACCCTCACTCCAACATGATCGTGCAGTTCCTTGTCGCCTGCGTTGCAGCGCTGTTGCTGATGACACACCCGGTGTCTTGCAATTCGGGTCTCTCTGTGTGCGTGCGTCCCAGTCTGCTGGAGCCCTGTATAGTAACCACAATGACAAGCACCAAAGCCGCTGGCGATGCGCAGGACGATTCCAACCAATATGACCAGACAGCACAGGCCAGCGACGATCTGGCTGGTCCGCTGACAGCACAGCAGATCGACTTGCTTGGCGCAGAGTTCCAGAGTCTGCGCCAGATCAAAGGTCACTGGCAAGGCGGTCGCTTTGACGCCGCAGTCGATGGCTTTCAGGGTCGCAAGCATCGGCTGATGACTGCGCTTGGCCGTGAACTTGGAAACCCTGGCACACCTGCGGCCCGGCTCATTGCTGTGCTGGGCAAACCCGACGAGACCACTGCTGCGGCTGCTGGCGTGCCGCTGATGCCAGGGCCTGCTGTTCCAGCACATGCAACGTCATTGGAATCCTCCAACGGCGCAACCATCCAGTTCACATATTACTGGCGCTACAGGCATGATATGCTGCAATTCAAGATCGATGCCGCGACCGAGACCGTGATCGAGCATCTGTGGTTCAATGCGCTCGAATGAATCACCACAACCAAATACTATCAAGCTCGCACACACAGCAAGCCCTCTGGATAATCTCTGTCTGGAAAAAACAGTTTCATTTTGGTTTAGACACTGACGATGACGACGAGAATAGTGCAGAGAGTAGAGAGCTGATGATGGACCAGAAGAATAGAATGATGTTGCCAAGGCCAAAGATCCTGCAAGCAAGGGGAAATATGAGCTGCTGCAATCCGGTGGCGACAACAAGCGCGCGCAGATCTGGGTCTGGGTCTAGCTCTAGCTCTGGTTCTCGTGCTGGTGCTGGTGCTGGTGCTGGCTGTAGTGCTGCTGATGTTGGTATTGAGGCATATACACGCAAGTCAAAGTCACCGCCGAGTGAATGCTCCCTTTGAGGTGCTCCTGACTGGCGCAGATTGTAAAGCTGTTGCTGCGTTTGCTCAGGCTCGTCTGTTTCCCATTCACCAGGAAGTAGATGCGAGGCTGCCCATTCGTATTCTGGGTCTCGCAGTGGCCTTCTGTGCACAAGATCTGATGTATGGCTCAAAGTTGGTGTCACAACGGTTCCGGTTGAAAGCAGTTGTGGTTGCTCGTTTGAGAAGATTCGAATGCGCGCAAGACGAGGCTTTCCGCTTGGCGTTGCCAGAACTCGCGTGACAAAACGCGGAGGCGGTTCAGGGACCGCAGCATTGTTGTGCGTTACAAGTGATGAAGTGACCCAAGCTGAGCCATTCCAGACCACAGTTTCCCTGATGTGTCTCGGATTGCCCAGGGGACTGACCGCTGTTGCGCGATAGACTTTTGTTTGGGATCGTGACGCAGAGTTTCGCGACAGACCCAGTTGCTCTGTCGTGATGGATGGCTCGATTACGCCTAAGCCGATGCTGCCACCAGCAGGCGCTCGTCCGCCTTTCTTGCTTCGTCCAAGTGATTTTGGCTGAAATATAGTCGCTGCTGCTTGATGATTAGATCCCTGTTGTGGCATAGACGGTGTAGGTGATTGGCTGCCGCTGCTTTGTGTGCCACTCCTGCTTGCGTTTGTGGCTGTTGCATGCACTGCGCGCGACATGAACAGAGGACCTGTGGGTAAGCCATCCTCGGCAAGCATACCGCGCGGACCGATGGGTCGTGGACGTCCCGGACCGTATTTATGCTCGTTCGCATCCAAGTTGGTCCCAGTGATCTCCTTTGTCTGTAGTTGCTGATCACGATTGGCTAATGCACCCATCACAACCGATGCAGCGCCGCTCGAGTTGCTACGCGATCCAACGGTCATTGCAGAACTTAATGCTGGGCTCATCACATAGTTACTCGGCGTATCCGCCATCGTTTGTGTCGCAATCAGTCGTTTGAGAATCTTTACAAAGTCACCGACGCCAGCAAGAGCAGTATCGCGAATAATGCTCTGCAAAAACAGCAGGCGGCTGAAATCTACATTTGCATGGATCCGCATGCGTGTCTTGTTGATGGCTACTTTAGAGATGCAGATGCGTTGGATAACAACAAAGACATTGCCGTAAGGAACATCGGGAGTTTGTGTAACAGCCTCGAAAACACATCCACTGGGGTGCATAGGCTATCGTCAGTATCATGTGTCTTTGAGGTTTTCAAAATGATGCAGCTCTAGTCAGGGTAAAACTTACTCGGCATCACTCCGAACAAGGCTTTGCCGCTCCATTGCACGCGTAGAAACAGTTCCGACTGTTTGGCACACCATAGCACAACATCAAGTCTCAGCATTCCTGCCACTATGAACTGTAGCACTCTTTCCAGACGATTGATCCACTTACAGATCGAGTGCTTGATTGTCAGCGAGTATCTTAGCGATCGTGTATGCGACTCGGCCGAGCCTGAGGGTGGGTTCCATTTTGATGCAGTCAATCCTGAAACCCTCGATTGTTGCAATATAAGTCTGTCAGTACCTGTTTCGGCGTACCTGTGCGCAAGCAGAAGATTGGCAGCAAATTTATAATCTTACCGATTGCTCCTCGCTCCATACTTGCCTTGAGATGAAGCTGCGGACCCGAGTCACAGAAGAGTGATGCTGTGAGATATGCGATTGGGAGTTCAAAGATCTCATCGAGCAGGTCTCTGCCATTGTGCTCGAAAACACCACAGACACATGCAACACGAGACACTTTTGACATTCGGGTGTCAGTCAAAACCATCAGATCTGTGTTTTTGAGAGAGTCGGTGGCACAAAGTGTGATCTAAAAGAGTTGAATTAAACACTCGATGAGTACCTGGTGGCGTGAGTAGGTTGGGAGCATCATTGGTAGCTACAGTCGGTGCTGCTTGCGAAAGGGCTGTGCGGACTAGAGTGTCCAGAAGCGTGTCGGATGGTGACGCGCTAGACTGTTTCCGATCAGAACCATCGATCTGGTCATAATGATAACCACGATACTGCTGCTGCTGCTGCTCTTGCTCTTGCTCTTGATGCTTGTGATTGTGATTGTGATTGTGATTGTTGGTCGAACTGCTACTGTCGCGGCGGTGCGTCAGCTTAGATGACCGCTGCTTGCGGAGATCTGCTCTTAAACACTCATCATCGCTGAACGGAGTTGGAGACGAGCTTGGTGTGCTGGTGTGCATGGGAGGCCCGAGATCTGGCAGCTGCAGCCCTGTTGCCAAATCTAGATGGTCCAGCCCAGCAAGATGCGAGTGGGCATTCGAGAGCGTATCAAATCCGCTCGCCGTCATGCTTGGTGCAAATTCATAGTAATGAGTGTCATGCATTGGCTTGAACTCGACATGCTGCATGTGCTGCTGCATGTGCTGCTGCTGCTGTGCTTGTTGCTGTTGGGTGTCGTGGTTATAGTTGCTGTCGAATGAGTCGTGAAACATATGAGTGACTTTGATGGGCTGCTGTTCATGTCCCGGCCGATGCTGCTGCTGTGATGGGTCGGGTGAGGCGCTGACACGGCGCTGACGCCGCAGCGCTGGCGGCTGGCCAATCATAGCGGCAATTGTGAGAGAGGAGCAGGGAGAGGAAGCGGCCTATGCCAAAGCAGAGAATCGCACACCAGGTTGATGGATGACCAGCGAGATGGTCAATGTTGCTGCTGTTGCTGTTGCTGTTGCGGCTGCATAAAGAACAGTTGCTGCAACGGCGCTTTTCGGAGTGCCTTTGCTTAAGCTGTGCTGACTGGCAGACCGGCCGTTTGCTTGTATGGATGCTTCTATGCTTGACGATCTGAGCAGGCAACGAACAGCAGGATGCTCCGCAGAACGATTTACACAAACGCTTCCAAGCACGGTTGCTTGGTTATTGGCAGCCAACTCAAACAAAGACCAAGAAAGGTGCAGCAGAACAGACTCTCGCAGTTGAGCGGAGATTTTTGCTGGCAGATCGGCCCGAGTTTGTGTTTGGAACAGCAACCGGAGCGTCGGTGGTGAGGATATGAGGGTTGGGCGGAGTTTGTTTTTGTTGTTGTGTCGGAGCTTGAACGCGATATGGGATCGAAATTGCACAAAAAGTGCATGCGGTGCTCGTGAGAGATGCGGAATCTGGAATCTGCAATCTGCAATCTGGAATGATGTTCATTGACTGATGAGATGACGAGGTGACGAGATGATGAAAAAGTAGTAAAGGAAAGAGAAACAAAAACTAAAGGGAGTGAAACTCAAGATTAGTTGCGAATAAAAGTATATTCGACTTCGGGGATCGAGTAAGGTCCAGGCTTTATATTGGAAAGCATTTCCGCGATCATGACGTTGTTGAAGCCAGTAGGGTTGTCTTGAAGGCAGTCGGTAGAGATTCTCGCAAGTTAGAGCCTTGATTCAATAGTATGATCTGCATCTGACTTGGTCGCAAAACTTACCCAACTGAATATGATGGTCTGCGCCGTATACAACTGAGACGCGTGTATCTGGCCTCATACCATATGCAGCGCGCATTGCACCGCGATAGTCCATCCAGTCCTCGTTTCCATCTGATGTACAGTAAGTCAGAGTTTGCCTGCTAACGCACAGAAAGTTGGATACATGTAGTTACAAAAGAACAACTTACAAATGAATGTTGTGGGCATCGTAAGCCTTGGCAAACGATGATGCAACGGAATACGGGCCCATGCGCCAGGGAGCAGTAGTCGCCCAAGAGCAAACTCGCCACTGCCAGGCTGTGCACAGATATGATATAGATAGTCTTCAACAAGCTTGATTTCCTCAATGTTCTTGAACCGGCGCGACGTATAGAACTCGACGAGTGAGCGACCCCAAGGGCCGAATGCTCGAATGATGGACATTGGTGTAACATTGAGGTTCCATAGACTATTGACAACCGATCTTCGCCATCCAGTTGTTTGTGGAGTGGGTGGAGCTGGCGGGACACCGACTAGAA
This sequence comes from Homolaphlyctis polyrhiza JEL 142, assembly GCA_000235945.1. Classification (NCBI taxonomy): domain Eukaryota; kingdom Fungi; phylum Chytridiomycota; class Chytridiomycetes; order Rhizophydiales; genus Homolaphlyctis; species Homolaphlyctis polyrhiza. Next base: position 10,316 of record AFSM01005712.1, read on the forward strand.
TCCAAGAAATCGGTTTGCACACCAGTCAGTTCAAGAATGTAGCATCATGAGCCATGGCAGCTAAGCTTCACCTGGAGACACTAAAATCAGCTTCTCGACGCGCTCGGGAAACTTGAGGGCATATGCTGTTGAGAGATAACCACCCATTGAGTGACCAACGAGCACCATCTTCTCCAGGCCCATTCGCTGTCGCCACTGCTCGAGCGAGTCGATGAAATACCGCTCGGTCGTCTCGACAATCTCTTCATCAGACGCATCTGATCCAAGCTTAGGCAGACTGGTTCTCGATGAGTTACCCATTCCAAGCCAGTCGATCGCAAAGACTTGATATCCAGGGACTCTTGCGAGAATGGGGAAGTTCTTGAAGAAGTGGCCCAGGCCGATGCCGTATCCGTGGCATACTACCAGATTCTTCTGCGGGACAGATGCCAGCGATGCGGCCGACGGTGCGCGGGCGAGCAGGGCTTCTGTGCTGCTGGCGGACGGAGCGATCGATCTCTGGTTATCCCGCTTCCAGACCTGCTCAACGACGAGGGTGTTGATGAATTGGCCGGGCTCAACCTCGACAAGGCCGAGCTCAGCAACTGGCCGCGAGAATTCCTCGGCCTCTCCATCGGCAGCATTGCTGCTGCTGCTGCTGCTGCTGCTGCTGTTCGCAATGATGGCTGCGAGCGATCGATCGTGCTGCTGCAGCTCTGGTCCGCCAGCAAGTTGAACAGCAAGGTAACGAGACAGCAGAGCAAGCTCCGATAGCGTTGCCTTTGCGGCCGATGTGGGGCTCCAAGAGAAGAAGGACGAGCTGGATAAGCGCCGCGGCAAGAGAGGCGATGCCGTTGGCTTTACCGTCTGCATTGATGCCATCGTCGTTGTTGTGCTTGTGATTGTGGTTGTTGTTGTTGTTGCTGACTGGTGGAAAGCGCCGAATGCCGAACCCGAAACGCTGGCAGTGTTGCTGTCCATGTTATGAAAGCTTGATGGTGAAATTGCAGAAACAGCAGCGGCAGCCGACGTTGATACAAACGCAGAGGCCGATAAGGACGGATCGACGGGCATGAGCGAGAGTCGAGGCATATCCTGCGAGCCTCGGGTCTGCTTGACTGCCTTGAGCAGAGGAGACAGCGAGCTCAGTGGTGCCATTCAGTGCAGACGGTGCAAGAGTTTGAGCTGGACAGTTGCCGTTGCCGTTGCCGTTGTTGTTGTTGTTGTTGTTGTTGTTGTTGTGAAACCAAGAAACGCCGCTCGATGGCTGCTGCAAGATGCCCAGCAGATGGACTGGCTGCGGCAGGATGGGCCACGGGGCCTTGCGTGCTCGAGTGCTGGGCCGTCTGCCAGTATCTGCTAGTATCTACAACCATCTGCCAGTATCTGCGACGATCCGCGAGCATCTATCAGCTGCCGTTCAGTATTCTGCTGCTGCTCCGTTGAGAATGGCGTCTCGCGGGCCCAATGACCGGTAGTTCCCGCGAGATTGGACAAATGGCACGCCCGTCATCGCCAGCCTTCGCATTCGACACCGAATACAGCGCAGACTCTGTCGAGTTCTGTCCAATCCAAGACCACCAGCAGTTTGTTGCTATTGGCACCTACCAAGTCATTGCCCAGGATGCTGATCACACTCAACAGCAGACATCAATGGCTCTCGGCAACAACGACGGCGATAGCGACAATGAGCAGCAACAAAAGGCAACAACAAACCGAACCGGCCGTCTATATATCATGAATGTCCAGGATTCACCCAAAGAGTCTGATAGTGACAGTGCGCTAGTAGTGTAAGCATCCATCGCATCATTCTGGCTGATAGTACTGCATCGCACTATCAGCAGCGCCTGCACTGACCCAAACAAATATCCAGCACCGAGGCGTTTCGCCAAGAAACACCGGCCATTCTCGACATCAAATGGTCGCATAAGCCCTTGAGCGGTAAGCCTGCCGCAGCCATTGTGACGTCCACGGGGCAGACAAACATCATGGCCATGGATACAGACGGAACCATGCGACAGACCATGCAGCTTTGTAATGATAGCGA
>AFSM01002152.1:0-12226 GCA_000235945.1 Homolaphlyctis polyrhiza JEL 142
TCGCCTGAATGGCCGTTTCCATGATCACTTTGGTCGTTTGATGCCCGGCGTGCATTGGTTGCAGGCGCAGCGTCGCCAACTCCATTTGGTGTGCCCCTGCTAATGGTTGCGTGCTTCTCTGACTGGAACTGGCGCAACCGATCAGAGCTTTGGCGACCTGATAGCAACGTATGTGGCAACACATGGGCCAATGAAGCCAACTTGCTATCTAGATGCGATGCATGCTCAGCCTGATTGGTGGCCGTAGCATCGTCAAGCTTGGCTGTTACGCCCGAATCGATAGAAACAGAAGTGATTAATGAGAGCGCCGATGCAGACGGCGATGGAGGCTGCTGTCGCTGTCGCTGTTGCTGATGCTTTACAGGTGATGTAGGTCTCGCTTTTTGACGAACCGGATGGTAATCAAGCGATGCAGGCTGGAGGAGCAGCGCTGTCGTTGCTATGGGAGCAGCCGCAGCGTTGGTCTTTTTCTGGTGGTAATAGTTGGATTTGGACGAGCCTGGCGATGACTGCGCTGGGCGAGACAGAGCTGCTGCTGCCACGTTCGGATCGGCATTCGCAGACGGAACTTGGTGTCAGTTTGCTAGCATTCGTAGACTCTAGTCAAGACTGCTGTATGGCTGTCTGTCTGTCTGTCTGTCTGGCGGTCCAGTTGTCTGTCTGTCTGTCTGTCTGTCTGTGTTGGCATACACATATCGACCAGATGAAGATGGCTGCTCACTGGAATCTGTGTCCGAGGCTTGTGAGTCGTCGAGCTCGCTCAGCTCCTGCTCCAGAGGAGCAGCTTCGGGAGCATTCAAGTCCTGCGGCGCAAGGCTTTGGTCGTGCGGAAGATGGCCGCCGCAGAGTCGCGGTGCGGGCAGCTCGCTGTCGGGAACGAACGGCGGGCCGTTCATTGGTGAAACTCGTTTGTTTTTCTTGCTGGCAAACTTGTGTTGCGCCAAACACACGCACAAATTGCTTCTCCTTGCGGCCATATGCTTCATTCATGTCGTGTCGTCCATTGGCACATCTGGACTGTGGCTGTATCCATTGCTGCTACCGCCATTACCGCCACTATTGCTGGCACGGTCGCTGCTGCGACTGGCATTGTTTGTATTGCCATTTCCAGCTCGCAAGCGACTCGGTGCAGACAATCGAAGCTGCGTATCAACAACCAGTACGGGAGGTGGTTCGCTGCTCCATCCATCATCTTCCTCATACTCATCATAGTTGCTGTCTTGATCATCATCATCGTCATCATCGTTTCCATCTGCCGGATCGGCGACATCATATCGATCGGGATCATTGAAGTCCTCGTCTTCAGTCTCGTGCTCAAGCAACTCTCTGCCCCGCCGCAGCACATTATCCATCCTATAGTGCTGTGATCGCATCGAGTTGAACTTTTGCCGTTTTGAGCGCTCTGTATATTCAATGCAGTATATCAGTAGTTAGTGATCAATCATGGATCCAAAGGCAGTCGAACGCGGTAGGCAGTACACCAGATTGGGGCTGGTCTGCTGCCAGGGCCAAACTGCTTGAAATCGGCAAATCTACCTTGGATATCGATATCTGTGTCGCCATCAGAGGACTGCCACTCTCTGCTGCTGTCGCTGACGTACATGCGGTTTTCGAGATCGCTTGTTAAGCTTTCAGACGATGCAGATTCTACACGGCTCCGTGAGCTTTCAATGGCAGCTGCTAGTTCTAAAGGCGGAACGCTTCCTGTTTGTGTTGCAATAAATAAGTTGCAGTCAACTAATAAGAGATGGCTCTTGTATCAGTCGAATCCAGGATTCATAAGCATTAGCATCGACGAACCGGAAGCGCCTAGCAGCTCGTCATTGGTAGAATCGTATCTGATAAACGGCGTCTTTGGCTCAGTGATCTTCATCGTCGAGTCTTTCTGTGCCTCTGTGATAAGCAGATTCTCTTCGTCCCAGTAGATCCTTGAATTATACATTCAGCCAGGAGCAGAGCAGGTGCTACAAAGATCAGCCAAACAGCCCTCTATCCCAGATCTACGAAAGCATGCAGGCTGCAGTTAACAGCTAACAGCGATCAGGCAGATCGAGACGCACACAAGCACCCAGACAAGCACGCATACAGGATCAAGAAGTGAAATACAGAGGGTTGAGGGATGCAAACGGAAAGGGAAGAGGAAAGGAACACACCCATGCGACTTGGACTGCGAAGTTCTTGCTGTTGTTTGCGAAAGCTCCAAAGAAGCATCTCGATCTGCTGCGCCAGCAATGTCTTTTGGATCTGCCAAGCCCAAAAGATCTGCGGCAGCAAGCGGACGGATGCTGTTTGCAGCAGTGTGAGCAGCAGTCAGAGTATCTGCTGCTGCGTGGCTGGTCGCTGCAGCCGACATGAGCGCCGCGTGGGCTGTTTGGGCTGAAGCTGCTTCAGCGAGCGACGGGTCCTGATATGAGCGACGCTTGAGGATGCCGCGAGGCCGCACTTGCGACGACGAAGATGCAGGCGCAGGCGCAGGCACAGGCATGGGTGCAGATGCAGGAATATGGGTTGGTTTTGGTGTGGTGGATTCTTCTGGCTCCATCTGTGCGAGACGCAGAGAGTGACGGAGAGAGAGCGAGAGCGATAGTGTGTGTGTGTGTGTGTGTGTTGGTTGAGTGTTTGATGCGGCGACTTCTTTGCTTCCAATTGGCGGCCAGTGACTTCACTCCTTGCCAGAGTGAGTGCAGCAGTCCGCAGGAGAATCCGCAATTCACTTTCTGATTCTCTCGCTTCTCGCTCGCTTGCAATTTGCTCGTTGTTCCTTGTTCTTGTCCAATGGCTTCTCTCGTCCACCAGCAAAGCGTCTCGGTGCGTTCTCTGCTCTCTGCAACCCAGCACTGCACCCTCTGTCTCTGTCTGTGTCTAGATGCCAGCCATCTCTGCTCATTGCTGCGCTGCTCTTGGCGCTGCCACGGCCTGTGCCACTGAGCTCGACCCAACTTCCGCTTTCCCTTCCCTCGCTCTTCCCACAAACGCTTTTGCTGACCATCATCTCTTGCTGCCGTCGCCTTGGCCGTCGTCGTTGCACATGTACTTGCACACTGCGCTCACGGTGTGCAACTACAACGCATGCACTATTGGTCAACTACAGCTGCTCCGTTGGGGTGCCCTTGGCTTCGGCATCTGGTGGGGCTGGACTCGCTACCACTCGCTCACCCGCTTTGTCAAGGACCGCGCCGAACTGCAGGAAAAGACCCACTATAAGGAGCTCGTTGAAGAGGCCAAGATCGCGTTCGAAGCTCAATACAACCGCGAGCAGGCAAAGCTTGCCGCAAAGGCCGGAGGTGAGCTGCCATTACAATGTGTCGGAGTCGCCTGTGCCTTTCTAGTCAGTTCAACATCGCAGCGACAGCCTCAGCCACCAGTATCAGCAAACGTCTATGAAATTCGACTTGCCGCCTCTCAACCTCTATGCAGCCTATAGCGCTGTAGGAGCTGGCCATGGAGCCTGCTAGAACCGTCTGCTTAGCACTCGCAGCAGTTCAAACGACTGCTTCTCGAGAACCTTGCGGCAATAGACGCCAAATCTCGCCAGCGATCAATGATTGCTCATATCTAGAACGGATATAGATCTGGCATTCACGATCCTATATCCCGAGGGCTTTGGCTGCTGCTGAATGGAAACTGAACAATTGTGCGATGCAGTTTTAGTGGCTTTATGTATTTATTACTGACACGTTGAATTGTTGCTGCTGCGTCTTGATGGTATATAGTTGGCGCCATCGACTCGAACAGCATCTATTTCGATGCCGACAAGTGGTCAACATGGGCTTCTGCGCAAAACGATGCAGAGGAGTCTGCAGCAAAGGCCCTTGCCAAGAAGAAGTGATCTGCTATTGCAACCCCCGCACCAGCCAAAAAATGCACCGCTCTATCCATCCCAATTTGCAATTTAGTATTTTTGAGGGTTTTCTAGATGTGTTCTTGATACAACAGAAACGTTGAATAGTGGCAGCGCGATCCAGCCAAAGAGTAGAGAGCAGCATTAAAGAGACACACCATGGCTGCATTAGAGAAAACAACGCTTGCTGAGCTTTGCCAGCATCTGCCATTTGACTTTCGCCGCTCGCTCGAGCCAGTGCGCTCCGCAAGCGAGTTTGCAAACCCACGTGTTGCCTTTCATCGCATGACAGAGTCTGTCCGCAACCAAACAGTCTTCACATACATGATGCTGCGCGCACTACTAGCAGAGATAAGACCCAAGAGTCCTGCCCCCCGTGTTGCGATTCTACTTGCAGACATATTCCCTGAAACCAGTGAGGCGCAATGCGCGGTTGTGCTTGACGTGTTTGGGCGAATGCCTGAATGGATCAACCCAGCCAACATAACCATTCTGACGCGACGTGGCGAGAAACTGCGAGTTCGTCTGCCGCAAACCCCGCCTCAAGTACAGATATCATGGGACTGGTCCCAGCCAAATGTAAGCGATCCTCCATTCGCAGCCAGCCAAACACGATGCTATTCTAAAAGAAGAAGAAAGGGCTGTTTTGTTCCTTCGCATCCTCACTCCACGTAACAGTTCCACTGACAGCCAACCAAAACAACAAAACAACAACACCATCCAGGTGCTTGCATCATTCGATATGGTGATTGTGATGTGTTCAGCAATGCACCTTCCACTTGTTGGCGAGATAACATCTAGCCAAAAGTCGTTTGAAAAGGTCTTGTTTTTTGTGACGACGAGTGGAGTGTCGGCAAAACGTGTTCAGAACATTGTCGGATCACTGAATATCGCGCAGCCGTTTTTCCATTTCGGATCGATGCCAACAGATCGCCGGTTTGATCATTCGGTAGGAAGTGGGCAGTAGTGTGCCACACTGCTCCAAACATCGTGCCAAAAATGTTCCATCTTATTGCTGTTGCTGTTGCTGTTGCTGTTTTACTGATTTGCGGTTGTTCAGGTGTGCTTCAACAATGGAAAGTATGCTCAGGGTATATGCATTCCTGATCTTGGTAAGATGCAATCGGATAATGATATCAACAGTCGATCATGGGCTATTCAGTTGTTTAACTCAAGCAATCAAACTGTATATACATATACATATACATGATAGATATCCTGCGGCAATGTCTGCGTCGAACCAGTCTGCTGCATGGTCAATCGGAATCTGATACTCAAAGGTGATGGGCATAACTACTATTGGTTGGTCCAAAGACATCCAAGTTCGCACTGACATGAATAACTCGCTATTTGTATTGTATCCGCATGGAAACTCAGGCTGATCGACAAAATCATTCCAGGCAATGTCGTTCAAGGGTAGGCTAACGCATTTCGGCTGTTTGTAGCATCAACAAAACGGCAATATCTGACACAATCAGAGCTGTTCATTTGTTTGTTTGTTTGTTTGTTGTTGTTCAAGTGTTGAGATGTTCGAAAAGCTTGCATTGCCGCGACTCAGCTTCCCAAGTGCGATGGTGAACTTCTCAGGCATTTGAAGATTGGAATCGCACGCTCAGGCTTCAATGCAGAATACACGAACACTGCAGTCTTCACTGCACGTTGCAAGGAAATGACTATGTTTATCGACGCCCTGTGTCTGCTGTGGTGCAGGGCACCATGCAATCCCTTTGATGGCCAATACATGAAGATCGCTGCATAATACCACATAAATCAGCGTCAGTCTCTTCTAGTTGATCAAAAAATAGGCAGAGACATTCCAGTTATCCATTATCGATATTCTTACGCAGGGTGAATCTGTGGGCAGTCATCGCTGCAGTGCAGTGAACCATCAGGGCTGCGTGAAATGGTTCGCATGCAAATCTCGCCAGTCTCGAGTCCGACTGCAACAAGGTACCTTTATGAAATCAATCCATCGATTGCAGTGTCAGAAATCGTGTATACTGCACGTTTGATCTAGAAAGTAGCAGTCCAAGGTGTCAAGGGTACCGGTGGCTTACCGCGATCCAGCGATGGATGGGTTGAAGTTGATCATTGTAACACTCTCGTCGAACTTGAGAGTTGCTTGGACGCTCCAAGATCCTGCTACCAGTCCCCAGACTTTGACCTATCATGCATCGGCATCGGCATCGGCATCAATTGATACAGCCATTTGCCCACACTTCTCTGATCGCCTATTAGAGTCAAATCTCACCAGTTTATCGCGAGATGCAGTTGCAAAATACAGACCATCAGGTGTCCAGTCAACAGCCCAAATAATTCGAGAGTGAGCCTTGGGCTCTGAAGCCTCGAGCAAAGATACGCCCTCTGCCAATGTTGCAAGAGTGGTTAGATACGATTTCAAGCATAGCGCCTGTGAACAATCATAATAGCTCCCAACCTGCCAATGCTCGTTCTACGTTGAACAGGGCCCAGCTGCGGTCGCGACCAGCTGTCAGTAAATGACGCCCATCAGGCGAGAATCGAATGGTTGTGACCGTCAGTGAGTGGAAAGCCAGTGCTGGGCAGACTTCTTTCCAAGTCGAGGTTGACCATAGCCGCACAGCAGCATGTTCAGATTTGGCAGCCTTGCATGCTGATGCAACAAGAGTGCCGAGATTGTTGGCAGCGACTGCTATGATTTCATATCCATGGCCGTATCTTATATTGCCATTACCATTGTTTTTTGGGCAAACAAGTGCACGTTGAGATAGTCAGCAGCCTGTTTAGTTGCAGTAGATTCAGAATCAGCCAGTGCTTTGTGTCTTGAAAGTCACATACAACTTGTTTGTTTCTGGCCACAGCGTGTGTTGAAGAAGATGCTCTTCAAATGGCGGCTGAGAGAGCGCTGCTGTGAGGGATGTCGGTGTTGCGGCAACAGCCGTAAATGAAGACAGGTTCCTATAGTCGTGAGATGCATCCGCATTCTTGACATCCTCTACGCAATCAATCGCATCATATCAAGTCAGCATATAGAACTAAAGGATCATGATTGGCTACAACACAATGTCGCGTACCTTCAAATACAGCCTTGTTCGACAAACCAAGTGCAGGCACATTGGCGCCAACGGGGCGATGGTCCTGTTCAAGAGGTTGTTGAATTGCATATTGTCAGCTGCGACAGCCAACCGTACAACTTCTCCACAAACAACAGGGCAGCAAGTTGTGTATATACCAGCACATCTCTAGCCTCGGCAATTCCTGTAATGTTCTGCAGAGTCATGGCGAATGTTCGTGGAGCATCAAACACACGAACAATCTTCTCGTCGGCGCCGGATATGTACTGATACTTGTGCACAAAAGCGATGCAGTTGAGATCATATCCGTGGATCTGCGGACGTGCAATTTCGTGCCACGACCGCATGCCGTTGCGTACCCATGGCGCAAATACTCGGCTGGTTTGGTCAAGACTGGCAGACATGAAATATGCGCCAGTGGGGTCCCAAGAAAGGCTCTCGATAGAGCTCTCATGACCACTGATTCCGATGACAGGATGCCATTCTGTGCGTTTGCTAGAATGCTTCCAGATGTGTAGTGCACCATTATATCCGTTGGAAAGGATAAGCTCGCCAGATGGAGACAACAGAGCGCCATAGAATCCAAGAGATGTGCCGCCAACTTCGCCAAGACGTGCCCGATAGACCCAAGAGTCACTGTGCTCATCTGGCTCCCAGAGCATGATCGACTTGTCCGCCGATGCCGAGATAAGCGCCATCGGCTGATGGTAAACTCCATCTATAGACAGCCAAAGTGTATCACAGATTTGATTAGCGAACAACGACTTGTTTATAATCAGCATACCACTATTGCATAGTGATACTTGCCTTTAAAGTTGGATGGCTGCCAACTAACACTATGCACCCAATCATCATGGCCCATCAGTAGAGCATCAAACATGAATGCAAACGACTGATCAGACACCTTGATGAGATGCGCCTTTGTGCTAAGCTGCGTCCAGCTGTCGCCCGCTCCACTAAGTAAAGAGAGCATGCCATGGTTAGATCAGCGACTGAAATCAATCGCAGAGGTTGATCATTGCCTCTCACATGTCCAGATCTTGCAATGCAGCAGCCATAGCTGCGATAGAATTCTGTGGATCAGATACAGTATCTGATGAAGCTGCTTCAGCCAAAGTCGACCGCCATATACGGATATGTCTATCTTGCGATGCTGAGGCGATGATGAGATCGCCATCGTTGAATTTATGCTTGCTTTGTTGGTCTTCTTCGTGCGTATTGGTAAAAGTAGCAATCTGGATGGATCGAATCCAGTCAGAATGGCCTTGAAGCGATAGCATATGCTGAAACGGTTCCGACGACGTTGGACGGACATGGACGTGAAGCTTCATGTCTGTGCCGCCAGCAAGCAGAATTGGTGCTGCGCATGATCGCGATATGTACAAGTCATGATGAGATAGTTTGCTCACAGAGCATTATGAGTTCTTGTGGAAACAATAATACCTTGCGATGCTGGAAGGTAAGCCAAGGCAAGCGCCATCATGTGGTGTCTCCCTGTGCTGATGCGTTGGACCATTTCGACACGATCTGTTTGGCGGCAACAAGGAACAGTGCCTGGTCAATAAACACTCATGCCATCGATGTATCTGCATAAATTCTGGATCTAGAAACTATACGAACCCTTTCCCTCGGCTGTATCTGAGCGTTCCCATACCAAGATCGTGCCGTCTGAAGATGACGATGCAATTAGATCTGTCTGTCGTTTTAAGAGCTCTCTTCCACGAACAGTGGCCAGTGCAACAACGCCTTGCTGATGCTGCGAGAAGCGACATGAGATCTCCCATCGCTGTTTTAGAAGCTGTCAGTCGTTTATAACTACCACCATCGAGTTTGGATGAAGCAGGCTACAAACCTGGGTGAGTGTATTACAGCGCCACAGAATACAACTCTTGTCGGCCGACGCTGAAACAATAAGCCTGCTATCCTCGCTTCCTTGCCGAACAAACGAAACGCAATTGACTCGATCCTGGTGGCCCTTCAGTGTCTGGAAGATGCCAGCGTCGTTGTTGGACTTTTAATGCAAGTGTGAGTTTCTAATAACTTGGCAAATGCTGGATAGAGGACAATGGTCTTCAGCAGGAGCCTCGCACCTGTGGACGGTACAGACACACAAAAAGGCTGCCTGCAAACGCAACAAGTCCATCGCTGTTCCAGTCGACGGCGTGGCTGACTCGGTTACAGGCAACAGCGGCGTGTTCGAGCGTTGCCATGATCTTGGTTCTGAAAGGAAAGCTCAAAGACTTTTGATCTCGCAGTTCAGCCAAACCTGAATAAGACAACGATCAATCGATTGGCTCACTGTCTGCAATCGCACCATGATCATCGCCATCGCATGGAGTCGCTGACAGTGCCACTCACTGGATCATCAACGGATATCGCAGATCGATACTCTTTGCCGTTCAATCAACCAACAACGCCGCTCATCGCTGCTTGCTGCTTGCTGGTTTCGATTGGTTGGTTGATTAGATGGCATCCTGCATAGCTGACAGTGTTGCTGTTGTTTGAGCAGCAGCAACTGGCAAGCTAAGTATCCTCAGTACACATCCGCCATGCAATGCAATGTATGTTGGCTTGTCAGATCCATAGATCTGTTGGTTGATCCAACACACAATGGCAGTTGATACAGACAAGCAGAGTCATGGCAGCATCTTGGCAACAGCGAATGAATAAAGGACACAGCAGAACAATCAAGGATCTGTGATTTGGATTTGATTGTAATGGATTGATGGATCAAGCAGCGAGCAGGCAGAATAGGATGCAGATAGACAGATACATGAATGGACAGGTCCGTGCATTAAATCTAGGTAGCAGCCGGCCAGTATGCTCTGTTCGAGATATCGCATCGCATCGCATCGCATCGACCTCCGGGTCTTCATTGAAAGCCGTTCGCCTGAAGATCCCACTCATCACCAGTCAGAGTATCCATTGGTCGGTCCCACCAATATGTTTGAGCAGTCACAGTCTCGGCCACTGTCTGCTCTGTGCTCTGCTGCTGCTCCCGCACTTGAACCTGCACAAGCTCTCGACGATACATGTTGGTCTCGTATACATCAAGTGCTGCGACTTGTGCATCTGATTGCACATATACCAACAGTCCCTCAACGTAGTGCTCGGCATCAGGCGACGGGATCATTCCGGGGTATGGCTTGCCCTTGACGCCGAAGCGCTGTGCACCCCGAAGGATGGCAGGCACCTTTTGCAGTGGCTTATCAATCCTGATACCCGCACGCTGCATCTGAGTACATGCATATCAGCTGCCTGGGAATATAGCAACAGCTGCGTCGACTGCCCAATGTGCATGAACTAACTACTGTATCAAAGACTTGGCTGGACATCAGGGTCCCATAGCAGAAGATTGGATGTGGGTGGCCAGCCATTGCAGTTGGCGAAAAGCTCGGCAGTTGGGTTTGGTGTCTGTTCTGTTGAAGCGACGCTTTTGTGATTAGCCCAGCCACACAAAACACATAGCAACAAGCCACAATGACACATTCACTCTTTGCTGTCCAGTATCTTGTATTGATGGTCAGCATTATTGTGCGATGTAAGATGCATTGATTGTGTCGTCAATAAATGCGACACGATGTTCAGTCGATGGAATGCTTTCGTTTGTGTTGTACTTGGTCAACAAACTGAGATGCATCACGAGATGGCGCTGTGGTTACAAAAGTATCTTGCTGCTTATCTTGCGATTATACAATATATCGCTGGAGTTCTTGCAACATTTGTTCTTGACCTGAGAGTTCCTTTGTGTGAGTAACTTTCAAGATGCTTTGAGTAAACTCCTCGACAATCTCGCTATTTCCAAAAATGGCAGATGACGAGGAGGAATCAGCAAGTAAGACCTGCCATGTTCCACAGAGCAGGGCATTCGGCTCTAGATATCGGATCTTGCGCACTCTGTATTCAATGATGGCATAGAGCTTATCATGAATCCATCTCTTGTCATGAGTAGCCCAGACACCAGCACCAACATCCAAGCAAGGTGCCAAGCTTAAGAAAGATGCGTCAGCAACAAAAAAGGCACCAAGCCAGGCTGGTGGTGCCTTTATTCGCAATATTATGAAAAAGAACGGTCGCAACGGAGGTCCGCTACGTATTGAAGACTTGGACGAAGACATTTTGAAGAAGCGACTCGAAAAGCTCGACGAAGAGTTGGGAGAATACAAGCAGAAATGCTCGAAATAGTACGTGTGTGATTCTGAGTGTAATCTGTGGATGAGAGATTCATCGCAATTGGTACCAAGCGACTGACAAGCATGCAATAACAGTAAAAAGGAAAACGACTGGTACCGCGAGGAGATTGAGACGTGTCAGCGCGACACGACAGACTATATAGCATATCTGGAATCCAAAAAGAGCGAAAAGCTTGATGCGATCAATCAGCTCACAGAATCAAACAAGAAGGATCTAGAGATGTTTCTAATCAAGCGAAAGAAGCGCGAGGAAGAAAACATGGTTAGAATCAATGGCAAGTGTTCCAAACACCTGTGTAGCATCTAATCTGTTTGGTGAGGCAAGTTACACACTCGCTGACGCATCGATTCTAGAGCTCAAGGACCAAATCATCGAGCTTGAGATGAAGCTATCTGCAAAAGAATCGGAAATCATGCAGCTTTCTGATACAATGGCAAGTATGCAGCACTGGCACAACTGTTTATTGTAGAGCCTCGCGTACTATCCAGGCATTCTGATGCAATCTTTGTATTCATTTGTCAGGCTCGGCGAACCAAACACGAGGCCGAGATGTCCAAGATCCGTAAGGAAATGCAGATCGCAGAGTCAGATCATCAAGCCAAGATGGCGGAGCTCGAGCGCAGTTTGCTTGAAACACGCATGAAGCTACAAAAAGAGGCAGATGCCAAAATCAAGTCCATGGAGTCGGCAGCACACGAGGTACATGGGTTGCTCGATTTCACGGTCATTGATGTCGACTGCACACCAAGGATCTGTGCTGATACTCTTTAGCTGGGTTCTGGCTCATAGAAAGCTGCAAAGTATCTGGAGGAGCATACATCTGCAATCGAAGCAGAAAACCGAAAACTAGAACGAGAGCTTCGGCATATTACTCAAATCACGCAACAACAGATTCTGCAAAAAGAGCGACTCGAGCAGGAGAACCGCGAACTAGAGCGTCAGCAAAAGCTGCGTAACGATCTCGTTCAGATCCGCCTCAAAAAGATTCATGATGCACAGGATGCCGAGATGCGAATCAAAGAGCGTCAACGGCTATTACTTGCCAAGGAGAACAAGAGTATTGTCTTACAGGCACTCGAAAAAAAGGGAATCAAGACAGCTGCATCGCAGCCTGTTAGAGCGACACCTCCAGCCAAAT
>AFSM01000334.1:0-11919 GCA_000235945.1 Homolaphlyctis polyrhiza JEL 142
GTGCCACAGACCAACGGACCTCAACGGCAACAACGACAACGACAGCGACAATGACACCGTTGATACGGACTCTGTTGCATCTATGGAATCACCTGCCAAGCGTGCCAAGACAGCAACTGTTCGTCGTCGCTGTTTCTGCTGCTGCTATCGCTGTGTTCCTGGGCTTGTGCAGACGGATACTGACAAAGCTGCTGCTGTGCGATAACAGAGTGCGGTGGGCAGCGACGACAATGAGAATGACGTCGATGGTGATGGCGAGGCTGAGAACGCCGACAACGACGACGACGACGAGGACGAAGTTGAAGCCGAAGCCGAAACAGAAGCCGAGAATGAGGACGAAGGTGAAGCCGAAGGTGAAGCCGAAGACGAAGACAACGATGAAGGCGACGAGGCTGAGAATGGCGATGACGGCGCGGCCGTTGTGAATGATAAACTCGGCAGCGGTATTGGCATCAACACGCCACTTTTAATGTACGACGGCACGATAAAGCGAGCAGGCGATATCCGTGAAGGCGATGTATTAATGGGCGACGACTCGACACCACGAACGGTCCAGCCAGGCACACTGGTGAGCGGGAACACGCATCTGTTCCAGATCATATCCCGTAAGAGCAAGTTCATCTCATGGAAATGTACACGAAACCAAGTGCTCCTGATGAAGATCAACATGAAGCCATCGATCGGCAGACCATCAAAGTCTCATCTCTGGGTGGTACACGAGTGGGTTCTCAAGCCTGGCAGCGTGCGTGGTTCATTTGTCCCATTCTTTCAAATTACAAGCCCGAATTTGAAGTCGGAAGCCCAAGTCGAGGCCCGAATCCAAAAGATTATGAAGAGTGGATGGTCGCCGCTGCTGTTCACGACGACTGTTGCTGATGCCGCGACACTGATTGGAGTTCAGTCTTTTAGATTCGTACGCTTGTTCAAGTCGCCACAGATTGATTGGCCAGCACCTGCTGAAACGCTTGTATCTCGACTAAAGCGTATTCTCGGCAAGCGGTCTGTCAGCCGAAGTGCGGTAGAGGTTGTAGCTTGGTCGATTGGTATGTGGCTCGGCAACGGCATCCTCGACAAACCCATTATTCAGCTTTCTGGATATCAGGGTATTAAATCGATTAATACCAGATCCACGGTACTGGAAGCGCTCGAAGAGTGTGGAAATCTCTTTGGTGCTGACACGACCAGCTTCGTATATGATGCCAGTCGGCCAAAATACACAAGCCAGCCTCGTTTGAAGAATCTCGAAATGGGTGATAAGTTTGCCAAACTACTAACAGAGCTTGACATACTGAACACTGGACTACCGCCACTGCCACTGCTTGTCGAAACGCCTGAAATTCGTCGAGCCATACTTGCCGGCATGATTGATGCATTTGGTCGCATTCAGAAAAGTAACATGAATTATACGTTTAGTTCCGATAGCATCGAGTTCCTTGACAGGATATCACATCTTGCTGGCGGACTCGAGCTCTCAGTCGGCAGTATTCGCGATTCATCACCTTGCTTGAGTGCCTTGGGCTCGTACGTCTTGTCAATCAGCGGTGTTAAACTGCGACGGCTTAATCCTCACATACGATTGGACTATAAGCGTTTGGAGAGTCGTGGAGAGCGAGCCCATTTGTCTGAAAAAGACTCGCGAATGTCAGGATTTATGATTGAGCAAGCTAAGCGAGGCAAATGGGTTGGCTTTAAACTCGATGGCAATGGCCGTTGTCTGCTCTCCGACTATCTTGTTTTGCAATTTGTAAGTCTGTCTATCTGGATTGATACTGATTCGGTTATTGTTCTATTGGCTGACTGGCTGCGACTGCTCGCTTCACAGCCATCAACGACTCAAAGTATAATCATCAATGGCGACGGCGATGGTGATGCCTGACTGCACTTCATTCCTTTTTACACGCAACATAGAGTTTTGTGTTCAAACTCCTAAACCCTCCAAGCTCCAACCCCCCTCTCACAGCTCCACGGCGCAATGGAATAAACTCTCGGGTTTTTGAGAATGAAGAGGTTTCTTCAAGTCGGACAATCCATCTCAACCCATAGAATGAAGGCGCTGATCAGATTGCCGCCGCACTCAACAGCAGACACAGCGAGGCGGATACAAATCGTCGAGACTGTAGGAATGATGGTCGTCGCTGCTGTGCCCAGCCTCATACATGTCGTCACAGGCGATCAGCAGCTTGCAAGTAGCTTTGCCAGTGAACATATTGGACGATTGATTGAATGGCTTTGCAGTAAAAGCTGATGCCAATTGATGGTGTGGCGTGCCGACTGTTGGGCTCCAGACGGTGTGGAGAAGCGACCGCAATGTACTTGGAATTCATCAATGGGCTTCTGCATGTGTTGCAGTGACCGACTGCAGAGGATCCTGCAGCATCATTGATCTGGCAGGCGACGAGAGGTTGGCACAAAAGTAAGAGCAGTGGATCATCTGGCTCGCTGCGAGCAACCGGAATCAGTGGAATGACAACGAGAGCAGTGCAACAAGTGCAGGTTCACAGTCTCAGAAAACTGCAAAGCGGATCAAGTTGGATCACTCGGGAAACGCAAGCAATCTGCCACGAAACGGTGGAATGGTGTCTATTCGAGAAAAGGCAACGACAGGTTTCGCGATCAAGGTTGCGATTAGAACAATGCTGGATCGTCCATATCTGCGATGTATTCTATTGGCTGACAAAACAAACACAGGACATGCTGATTGTAGGAACGTGTAGACGAGGCGTTGTGTTTGGCAGCCAGACGGACAATGGTCTTGTTCAAGGGCTCCATTTCCGGACATGGGCTCTGATGGATGGTGTCAAGGATGCGGCAGTCCGGATACAAGGCCAGACAGATGCGCGTCTGGACAGCCCTTCCAAGATAGCCTGTCACTTGATTCATATCCTTTTTATCTTTCTTGCTTTGGCCGTGTTGTTACTCGGCAGTGTTTAATCTGTATCTTGGTGCTGGTTTTAGAAATGTGTCTCCTTGACCCTGTCGATCTCTGTTTGTCGATATATACTTGAAAAAGCAGCAGCCATGAACGATGGATCAGCACAACAGTTTCCAAACACTGGGTCGCTAGATTCTGTCCTGCTTTCAGCTTTTGGAATCAGCAGGCAAGTGTCTCGTATATGATGATTCAGCACCAAGTTGGACGCTTGCCTCTGACCTTAGTTTTCTTGTACTTTCATATCTCTGCAGTTTCGGTATCGTAGTATGTCTTGAAGATGGTCGCATCTGTGGCACCGATCTGTCACGTCACTCTGCAATACCAGTCGAATCTCGCAGTCAATTTACAATCAAGGTTCAGTATTAGCCGTGATACTGATATAGAGATCGTCCAAAGAATAACCAAATACCCTGAACTACATTGAAATGGTTCCAGGATAGACCGATTACAATTGCAACGATTTTCACAAAAGCTGCTGCTCGTGCAAGCATGGTTGCGGTCGTGAGGTATGATATAATCGCTTGAGAGTTCAACGAGCAATCTGCTGATCAACAGCCATATTATCTAAAATCATCAGTGAATCTACGATCCTGCTGGTAGATTCTGGCACAATCGAGCCACGAGTGCGATCCCTATCTCTGTCAGTGGCAGTCCATGACGCGGCAGTCACAAGGGTAGAGATAGTCACTACGAAATTCATTGACCTAGCATGCAGATCATAGCTGAAACATGATGAGCTGGTTTAGGATCGATTGATACTGTTGACGAAAGAGGGACGCATCGCGGTTATTGCAATCGGTGACACTGAGCAACTTTGTAAGCATATTCACGTTGCAGCTGTCCCCATTTTCGAGACTCGCACAGATTTCGAGGTTGACATTGATACACGAATCACCGCAAATGCTCAGCAACTGGTGCGACTGTGCAGCCGCGATTGATTGCATCCCACGGTGTTGGATGGCGGAGAGTCATCTCGACTGGTTCTCAAGACAGCGCATCTGTTGTTTTGATGAACCAGAATGGTCAATGCGTTGTCCAAAGCGAGGCTGATCTTGATCTCGCCTTGACACGAGATGCAGGTTTGCCACGCAGAGATATCAATGTGAGCAAGTTGTTGTCAAGTGGATGCCAGACGATTTTGATCTTGAGTGACGAGTTTAGCTGCTAATCTGAACTGTATTACAACGCCAGTTACTTCTTGAAGAGTACCAACGACTTGATACACGCCTTAATATGTTGGCAGCCAAATCACAGGTTTGATTGTTACATGTATTCTTATGACTTGCGTCGCAATAGAACGATATACACTTTTTCAGGAGGCTGATGAAGAACTGCAGGCGTTGGCAAAGTCGATTGCGAGTATCCAAAAGCCATTTCAAACACTCGAGAGAATCGGACAGTGGCATCATTCAAATGGCGACACGGATAAAAGACTGTTTGAATCCACGATCGAAGCCGTTGTTGTTGCTGGTCGTGCGTGTGCGACGATGCAACTCAGTACATCACAGTCGATGCGATTTGGTCCAGGATGGACAGGTTTGTTTGTCGTTGTTCAGTGCTTAGTACTATTGTCTTGCAGATGATGTCGTGTTGATACCAAGGTACTCTTGCATCAATCCCAGTCACCCTCATGTTTAGTCCAGTGTCGATATCTACTGTTACACGCGACGTTGCTTCGCATTCTGTGACTGAATCCATTGATATTCTTCTGATCAATGAGCCGCGGTAAGATCTAAAACGATATTCTAACTCTCCTCTATCTCTCGATATGTAATCCATGCTGTTGGTCGAATTCCTGGCAATGCTGAAACTTGTGTACTTCTGCATTCGACCAACAGAGTCATGACAATGCCTATTCCTGTCGACAGCTTCCCACTCAGCATCTCCGTCATTCTGTCATACACAGATACAGCTGATATTCCTCTCAACAATGGCAGCAACGACAGCAAACCAGCAACCTTGTCACTCCTACTCGGCAGCCATACATTTAACTTGTTTGCATTCGTGATCCCTGCTGATGGCGCTGCAACATCAGTGCCGCCTGCAGGCATCTTTGCCGGACAGTTTGCATCGACGCATAGCTTTGCAAGGAAAAGCCAGCTCCAGAGTGCAGTGATCAAGGTATCTCTCATACTCTCTCTCTCTCTCTCCACACACAATTCAGCTCGGGTTGTCTGACTACTGGTTTGTTTTGCAATGGTTCAAGATGATTGAAGATCACGAAACGAGCAGAATGAGTTTGCAAAGACTGCAGACGGCAAATCTTGTGCAGCAGAGCCGTCTTGATTTGCTGGTTCCCGCTGTGCAGGCTGATGGTGATCAAGACAACACGGTGTCCTCCACAGAGTTTGCTCAGTCGTTGTTACTGACAATAGTTGGATGGCTTGTGTGCGGCGATGTGGAGAAAGCTCAGCGGTTGATGCGCAATGCGTTTCTGGCAGAGATGTGGCTGCCGCCGTATGATGTCGTTTGTAAGATCAGGCTTGCGTACAGGGTTGCCACTGCGATTGATGGCGTTGCCGACTCTTCCACAGCCACATCTAGGCAACAGCGTCTTGCAGTGAGTGTGATTGTTGAATCAAGCATCTCCGAGACGAGACAGATGGTCGCGTCTCTCATCAAGGAGGCAGCGACAGTCATATTCGAAGCGACACTGGAAAATCAATAAAAACAGATTGCAGCTCCTTTGTTGTTTGACGGGAAAAAAAGAAATCTACCATTTGATTCGATATGAAAGTGAGGGGAAGGATATGAAACCAAATATCAACCGATGCGACAAGGTAGAAGCAAGCAGGGGAAGAGCCAGGCGCGAGCAGGTGCGTGAGTGCGATTACTGCTGCTGGCACTGGACTCCACCACCACCGCGGCGGTTATCGTCGTCTTCTTCCATAGGTGATGGGCCGCTTGACCGCAAGGGATCCACGTTGGAGAGAACAACCTCGTCGACCTCGAGGCCAGCAGTAGAGGGTGGCAGCGCACGAGGGGGCAGCAGACGCTCGAGCAGGGCAAGCTGAGATTGGTCGATCCAGTTTGGCTGGGGGAACACAACCTCGAACGTGACAAAGAGTGTTCCCTTGTCGAACGGACGCTTATATCCAGGCATACCCTCGCCGGTGATGGCCTTGGTCTCGCCAGGCTTGATAACTTCACCAGGAAGGATGTTGACCATGAGAACGCGGTCGTCCAGATGCTTGATGGCGAGCTTGCCGCCGCAGAGTGCGGTGGTCAGATCAATCTTTGCCTCATGGAACAGATCGTTGCCCTTCCGCTTGAAGCGTTCGTGGGGCTTCTCCTCAACGACAATGATGATGTCACCGGGAATGATTCCGGGAGCCTGGTCGCCTTCGCCCGAAAACACAATCTTCTGGCCGTCCTGCATTCCCTTGTCGATGAACACTTCGAGAATCTATAGCCAAATGTTGGCAGCAAAAGCATATCAGCAAGAGGTCCAGCACAAGTTGTGGTGCTATTGGTTTAGCAAAACACCCACCTTGCGCTCAGATGCAACTTTCTTTCCCTTGCAGTCCTTGCACCGATCCTTCTCCTTGATGATCTCACCCTCGCCGTTACATTCGGGGCAGGTCTGCTGCATCTGCTGAATCATGGGGCCCATCTGGCGGGTAATGATGCGAACACCGCGTCCGTTGCAGCCCATGCAAGTCTGCGAAGCACCAGCCTTTCCGCCCTTGCCGTCGCAGGATGCGCAGAGAATCTGCTTTTGAAGTGCCAGCTTTGAGGTCTTTCCCTTGTAGAGATCCTCGAGCGAAACCTTGAGCGAGTGCGCCATGTCCTTGCCCTTGCGAGGACCAGATGGCCTGCCACGAGAGCCGCCACCGCCGAACATGCCACCACCAAACAGCTGCGAGAAGAGGTCTTCAGGCGACATACCGCCACCGCCACCGCCTTCGGTCAGACCCTCTTCGCCATATTGATCGTAGATGCTGCGTTTCTGTGAATCGGAGAGAACCTCGTATGCGTGGGAGATATCCTTGAACTTATCGCCTGCATCGGGGTTCTATTGGTGTGTTTGTTGTTGTGGCCGATTTGTTTTGTTGGATTGTGAGAGAGGGAGCAGGGGTTTGGTCAGCAATCGCGTTGCAGCCTTTTTTTTGCCTCTGTTTGTTTGTTTGCTGAGCGTCACGGCAGGACTGGACAATAAGAGGAGACACACCTTGTCTGGATGGTACTTGAGCGCAAGCTTGCGATATGCCTTTTTCAGGTCGGCCTGCAGTCAGACAGCACCAGAGAGCATAGGATGGCGTGAGACAGCGTCAGTTAACAGCATTCGGGGTTGAATCGAGCAGCAGCGTGTGCGGCATCCAAGGACCGGGACTTGGCTTGAAGGAAACAGAAACAGCCACAGCCAAACAGCCAGACAGCCAGACATCCAATGGACGCAAACAGAAGAGAGGCGGGGACTGCTGCACCTCAGAGGCATTAGGCGGGACCTCGAGCAGGTCGTAGTACTTTGTGTCCTTGACCATTGTGTGTGGCTATGCAGTGATGTTCCTGAGCGAGTTGCTGAGGGAAAAAGCGCTTTTGTGTGAGACAGCAAGCGAGCGAGCGAGAGAGAGAGAATGAGAGAAGCGAGAAGGGCGCAATCGAGGGTTTTTGATGCTGTGGAAACACTTGGAACGCGCTGGAATGTTGTCGAACTTTCTGGACCGTCGGACAAACTGCAAAGGGAACATTTGGAACAATTGGATCAACCGCAGCAGCAACAGCAACAACATCACTGCATCACTGCATCCCTCGCAGCTGTGCATCACTGCATGGATGCATATGTACAGCAGCATGGGTGCATGGATGCATGGATGCATGATGCCTTGCTGTTAGTTGCGGCAGCAAAAGGCACGGCTCATTGGAATGGCCCGCAGTGGGCCAGGCACGCCAGTGGGCTGAAGGCGCCGCACACAGAAACTCGTCGGGCTTTCCCAGGGCCGGCATCGCTCAAGATGCTGCGATCGCTGGCAGTATATGCGCCCTCACATTCATCCATCCCTTTCTCTCACTCTCTCACTCTCTCACTCTCTCTCTCTCTATATATCCAGGTCGTCATCTACTGCCTATTGCTTATTGCCACTCTCCCTTGCTGTGGAATGCCTCATTTCCTCGCTCGTATCTACATGTTTTATTCGTCCGAACTCCAGACTCAGAAGCCGCCATATACCATTGCTTGCACAAAGATAATCGAATCAAAGATGAGCAGCCCATGGAGCCAATAATGAATGGCAGCGTTGCTGCAAAGAAGTGTGCGTCCATGACTGGAAACCGCATGATCACAGATATGCCATATCCAATGTTGCCCAGGATCATCAGCACAAACATCTGAACTGAGAGTCCGCGCACAGACTTGATCTGGTAGTTCTGAATCACCTGCGGGATACTGCATCATTCATATACGCATCAATCGGTCATATCATCCAAAAGTGTGGATTCACTTGGTCAGCCAGCTATTCGACCCAATACAGGCCAGCAGCATCTGACAGCCTGAGCCTCACCGGCTTGTGAAATAGAACGTTCCAGAGCACCACGACACTATCGATCCAAGAATGATCTGCCACTGTTCCTGCGGCAGCGTTGCATTGCAGATGGGTGCTGCGATCATCAACTGCATGACATCGTTGGCAAGCTTGATGCCTTGTGCGCTTGCGCCTGGCACAGCAGACACAGCCACTGTGATCGCAACTGCCGCTGCCGCTGTTGCTACCGAAGCTGCTGCTGTTGACGGTGCTGGTACTCTAGATCCACTGCCAGCAGCAGTTATTGGCGAAAGCCGAGGCGACGCAGCCGCATTGGATGGTCCTCTGTCCAGTGGCTTGCCTGCCGAACCTGCCGAACCTGCCGAGCCTTGGCTGCTTGAGCAAGCCTCTGTCTCATCATCATCATCGTCATCCACAACAACATTCTCCGCAACTCGGCGACGGCCATTGGTGCCACCGTTTTCCATAGCGCCAGCCAAGCTGCCTTCATCGCCGTCTATCGGCAGGTATCCAAAAAATCGTGGGTACAGCACGCCATACCACAGGAACTGTATAGCCATGAGGATGTCGGTGCAGACAAAGAACGTGGCCGTGAGGCGCTGCGTCGGAAGCTGGTTTGAGAGCACGCTTCCAACAAGGTTGCATGCGTCACCAGACGTCCACAGTGCAATGAGGCCCGGCGAGAGTCCCTCGACGCTCTTGCGCTGGAAGTTGCGATACTGCGGCCATCGCCAAAGAGACACAGACACAGACACAGGCATAGGTACAGTACAAGTCAGCAACACTGCAGGCAGGCTGGCGGCGACTTGAGCTGCACAGCTGCAGAGTTGTTGGAGCTTGCGCCTCTGACAGTTGACCTACATATTGCGGGAACATGGCTACCGCATATGCCATGATGCTGAGCAGCCCTGCATAGAACGAGATCTTGTCTGATGTGCTGTATACGCAGTCGCCAAACCAGGTGCCAATCCACTGGATGTAGGGCTGGCCATCCAGGTGCAGAGGGCTGCATACACACTCTATTGCTGCCATTGCTTTTCAGTTGGAGAGAAAACCCCCTTGCATATGATTGGGTGATACAGATGCATCTCCATCTCTGCATTCCATCTCTACGTTCCATCTCTTGTCTTTTTCCTGCACATCTTCGGCCGGCAACAGATGCATCAAAGTGCATGACAATCCAACGTTAGATTTATTGGCGACTTTGGCAGCGGTGCTGCGGCTGCTTCACTATCCTCTAGTGGCCGCGCTTGCGGAGTTCTTCATCGATATCCATGGCAGCTGGCTCATCGTGGTCCTCGCGCTCCAAGTGGCTCATAGATCCGAATGACGGGCCAGAGAGCCTGCCATATCACACAAGCATGATTGTACCAGTTAGTACTATTGGTCAGAATATCAGATTCGACAGATCAGATACAATGAGACTCACGATTCCTTGGGACGTGGCAGGCTGTCGGATAGCAACGACTTGGATCCAGTTGCTCGCTTGAACTCTATAACCTCATCAGAGATCATGCCTACAGCAGGTTGCAACGTGCCTCCAATTCAGTAAACTGCAAGTTCAGAAAGACCCGATTCGTGGTCATCGCAGCAATCGCTTACGCTTCATCTCGTCGACAGACTCAACGCTTTCAAAAGTAAAATCAAACGGTGTTGGATGGCGCGGCTAAAACAAACCATATCAATGTCAGTTCATAGACCGCAAAGCTTTGGACGACGTATATCAACAAGTCAAGCTATTCACACCTCATCTTCGCTGTCGTGGTAGGCTTCCAGATACGGATGAGCAAGTGCTTCTTCGACCGTAATCCGCAATGCTGGGTCGAATGTTAGAAGCCGCTCAAGCAGATCCAGAGCTGTTTAACGCACCAGCATTAGTCCAATCTATCCGATAGTTCAAGCAGCTTGCTAGGCAAGTGACTTGCCTGTATGGCTTGCCCTGGGGTACAAAGTGTTCCAAGGAATCTTCTTCATCTTTGGCAGGCTGCGGATATACAGTTGCGCTCGTTCGCTGCCGATTCGTGAGAGAGTGGCATCGTCGGGTGTGCCGAGAACATGCAGAATCTGGTTGAGCTGATCAACATCTGGTGTGACATGGCCGACATATCAGTTGATTTCATCAGCACACAAGAATGAGATGCATACTACCAAACAGATGCGGCAATAAACCTACAGTCACGGCCCTTGAACATGGGCTTGCCACCAAGCAGCTCGCCAAAGATACACCCGACAGACCACATGTCGACTGATTAGCAGTAAGCAACCCCAGGATTAGTCACTGCTTGAACCAAACTTGAACACTATAATCTAACAAAGATATCATAGACGTACTGGCTTTCGTATAGTTGCGGAAAGCCAGCATGATTTCGGGTGCACGGTACCAGCGGGTTGCGACGTATTCGGTCATGAATCCAGCATCCTGCTCATCCATTAATCCGCGAGCCAAGCCAAAGTCGCAAATCTTGAGCTCACAGTCTGCATTTACAAGCAGATTGCCTGATTGCATGTGTGCAGTACAGAAATCGTGAGAAATCTGCTTATATTCTGCCGTTTAGCTTTGCAGCACATAGAGACGTTGGGCTAGCATACCTGGCTTTAGATCTCTATGCAGCACGTTTGCGGAATGAATATACTTGAGTCCACGGCAGATTTGATAGATAAAGTACTGATAGTGAGCATCTGTCAAAGGCTGCTCTGAACGCACAATCTGGTGCAAGTCGGCCTCCATGAGCTCCTGAGAGACATAGATCTCGTTGAAATCGTTGAAATCGGTAACTTCCATGTCCAAAATCGAGGTGATCTACAGAGCCAGAAGCCACAAGCCAGAAGCCACATGGGAGCAACAGATCGATGTCGTTAGAGACTGACAGTCAGCAATGAACCTGCTTGCGGATGCTCACAGTCGCAGACAGCGACGGCAGCAGAGGACAGGACAGGACAGGACAGCATACGTTTTCGTGGCCTGAAAAGTGCCGCAAAAGCTTAATCTCACGCAGCGCACGCTTCGCAAGGATGGGCTTCTGGAAGATGTTGTTGAGCCGCTTGATGGCAACATCCTGGCCAGTTGTGATGTCGGTGGCGGCACTGGTATGTCGCATCAAGACAAGTGAGAGGAGCAGAAAGTAGAGTGAGTGAGTGAGTAGGAGTGGATGCAGTAGCTGGATAACAGCAGATACAGACGACACAGGCAGCAAAGGCAGGAGAAGAGCAGTGCAGCGATGTGAACGGTGGTATGGAAAGCAACGCAAAGAGTGAAAGGGACACAACAACAATGCCAAGCTGCAGCAATATGCTTTAGAGCGCCACGGCTCTATCAATCAGCCCTGTCAGTTGACTGATGGCTGCATCTGGCCACAGAGCCACAGAGCCACAGAGCCACAGACAAGCCAGGCATCATGAGATGGTGACTGATATGTTGTTTGTGCAGCGTGGCAACAGGAGTGCGAAGTTGCCTCGGTGTCCGTCTGGCTGTGTGTGTGTGTGTGTGTGTGTGTGTGTGTGCGA
>JH393221.1:0-10069 GCA_000235945.1 Homolaphlyctis polyrhiza JEL 142
ACACACACACACACACACACACACTGTCGATGCTTTAGGCTGCGTTTTTTATGGAGGAGCGGAATGCATTGGTCTTTTCACAAAAGTCAGCCTGGATCACAACACTCTATGCCGCATTCCAAGACGAAGAAAATCTATATCTCGTCATGGAGTATGTTTCTGGTGGCAGTTTGCGGTCACTACTCAACAATCGCGAAACAGCAATGGATGAAGCAGAAGCTCGTTTCTATGTAGCTGAGATGGTCCTCGCCTTGTGTGTGCTCCATGAATACAACTATATTCATCGGTAAGGCTGCTTTGATTATTGGCACTTGGATGATGGATATAGTGCTGTTGACTTGTCCAACGCATAACTACAAAAGCGGATGATTGATTGAATGTGTATGGTCATACCCTATTCATCCTTCTCATTCTCAGCGACGTAAAACCTGAAAACTGCCTGATTGATTCAAATGGACACATCAAGCTTGCAGATTTCGGGTCTTGCATCAGACTTGGCGAAACTGCGCGTGTAACTTCGCACGAGACTGTTGGAACACCAGGTTTTTCCCTTATCTTTAGTCTATTATTGCATCTACGCTGTTGGTGGTCGTCTATTGGTTTCAATAGAGCATGAGCCTAAATACGGTTTGCGTGTCTTTGTTAGATTATATCTCGCCAGAGATCCTTCGCGCACTCGAGGGTGCTGCTAACTATGGACAGAGCGTGGATTGGTAAGATTCTATTTATGTTTGGTTGGGTTATTTGCCAAAGGTATATCGCCATCCTGACCATTTTATGGCTGATTGCGTTGTCGTTTTGTTCAGGTGGTCACTTGGTAAGTCGATTCAAAGGGTCATAGATCACTATATCTTTAGAGCTACATATGACAGCCTGCTTACCATGTGGTATTCTGTCAGGCGTCATTCTTTACGAACTTCTGTTTGATGAGGTGCCATTTTACTCAGAGTCGCTTGTTGAAACCTATGGCAAGATCATGGACCACGAGGTAATCGCTGCTTACAGCTCAACATTGCATGTGGCTGCATTTGCTAATGCTGTAGAGTTTTTAAATCCAGAAATACTTTGCCTTTCCAGATGACACGGAAATCTCTGATTCTTGCAAGGATCTGATTCAAAAGTACGCATCCCTATTGCAATTTCACGCTACTGATATGTGTGCTAACCTGACTTGTATATGGGATCGACAAGGCTTATTTGCAAACAAGAGGACCGACTTGGAAAGAATGGAGTGCAAGAGATTAAAGATCACCCGTGGTTTGCAGGGATTGAGTGGAACACAATCCGCGAATGTGAGGCTATTCGAACTTCTCTCTTAAAATCGTCTTTATGTAATCATTATTCGTAAGATCTTCTGTGACACTGACGCAAACATAAATGCATGTGACTGGCAGCAAAACCGCCGTTTGTTCCTGAGCTGAGTGGACCCGAAGATACCAGATATTTTGAAGACGAAGAGAACGAAAGCAAAAAGTTTGCCAAAAAAACGCTCAACAAGACGCGCGAGTATTCTGGCCGCAACTTGCCATTTGTTGGTTACACCTATGTCAAGAATGCCACGGCGCTCATCAGTTGGCCCGAACTTTCCCCAGAAAAGTCAGGGTTTTCTACATCGTCATTGGGCCGCAGCAAAGGAGGTCGTGCTGCATCTGTAGCTGATGCTGACTTGTCGGCTATCAGCACGATCAAGGAGCAGCTCCAACAGGAAACTCAAAAGGTTTCGACGCTTTCTGCGAGCAAGAAACAAGCGGACGACGAGATCAGCTCTCTCAAGTCTGCTCTTGGTCGTGAAACTGCGCAGCGTGCCGAGATTCAGTCAATGCTGGCGGCGATTGAGAAAGAGAAGATCAAACTAGAGACAGACTATAAGCAACTCAAGCTGGCTTCAGATCGCGACAGCCACGATCGCGTAGAGCTGGAGCAAAAACTCGAGCAACTCAAGGCAACTTTGAACGCCGAGATGCAGGGCAAGGCTGAAAACAACGAGCTTAGCGAAATCCGAAAGCGATTGGAGCGCGATGTTGCTACGCTTACCGCTGCGTTGCAAGAAGAACGATCGCAGGGGATCAAGCGCGAGATCGGCATCACAGAACTGGTCAAGGCAAAGAAGATGCTAGATAAGGAGACTGAGAAACTCAACAAGGCTCTTCAAGACGAAAAGAAAGCAAAACAGGATGTATCTGCCAAGGTTGCTGGCTTGACGAAACGAATCGAAAGTGAAATCACACGCTCGACTGAGATCGAGTCGAAGCTTGTTGAGTTACAGAACACGTCGCTAAATCAGCTTAGCGAGATCGACGCACTCAAGCAGAACTATGCCTCAGAAACAGAGCGATCGCAACGGCTGACGCAGCGCGCTGCAGAGATCGAGAAAGAAAAGGCGGTTTATCAGATCGAGATTGAAAACCTTCGAAACAAAATAGCCGAGGTCATATCGCATGCCGATCAACTCTCTCGCAATATATCGGATTTACAAAGCTCACAGCGCGAAACAGCTGATGAGGAAATCGAGTCACTGCGTGCTCAACTGACGCTGCAGACTCAAGCCCGCAGTAGAATGACTGACGAGATCGCACAGCTCTCCAAAGCCAAGACCATGATGGAACTAGAGAAGAACGAGATCAACGCGCGTTATGACGAAGAGATAAACGCACACGCAGAGACCAGAAACGCACTCAAGATAATGCAGCTGCGACTCAATGAGCAAACACAAAGAATTGCCGCGCTTGATGAAATCAAAAAGAAACTAGAGGCTATGCTTGAGGATTCAGAGACTAGAATCATGGAGATGTCCTCGCAACTTGAAGAGCAAGCACAGCAACTTGCAGCTCTCTTTGAATCATCAGAATCAACACAGTCAACCAACCTCGAACTCATCAGCGAGTTGCGAGAAATGACGGTAAAACATGAGCATGAAGCGCAGAGTGCAGCCAGTCTCAAAGTTAAGATCGAGGAACTTGAACAGGACCGTGCAAACGAACTCAAAACACGGATCAGCCTCGAATCCCAATGTAAAAACCAGCAACAGATAACAGCACAACTGACTCAAGAGTCCGATCGTCTGCGAGCACGTATCGACTTTATCACCAAAGAGCACGAGAACAGCATCACAGAGCACCACAATGCCATAACGCAACTGACAGCCTCGCACCAGGTACTTGAAGAAAAGCTCAAAGTTGAGCGCGAGCAACGATTCCAGCTCGAAGACGCAAAAGCAACAATGGCACGGTGGGTTCAGGAGCTCGAGGAAGATGCGAGACGCGAAGCTGAAGTGCGTGCTCGCACAGAGCGACTTTTGGATACAGCCAACAAAAAGATTATCGAAATCAGTGTTGAGAATGATCAGCACATCCAAATTACTCAAGCCATGCAGGATCGTGTCGAAGAACTTGAGCGCCTTGTCGATACACTCAAATATAAGCTTGAAGCGACAGAGGAACGCGAGCGTGAAACTCTGCTACAGTTACAACAACAGAGCGAAAAGAAAGACGCACATTCACGATTCAAGCTTCGTGGCCTCTTCTTCAAAGGATCGCGGGATACTATCGCTGAATCTGCTGCTCCAGCGAGTTCGGAGCACCGTGCAGCTCCTTTGCTTGCACTCCAACGCTTGCAAGAGTCTGACGATGATCGCAAAGATGCAGACCATCGTCGAAAACAGAGTAGTCAAAGTATGGACTCACTTGCGTCATCAGTCAAACTCACCATCACATCGCCCATACAGCCTCCATCGCAGATGACAGCCAAGCCTGGAGACATTGCTGGTAAAACCTCAACAACAGTATCAAATGCGATCCATTATATCACCATTTGCTTACCTATTCACTGCACATTGTAAATAGTTTCACTGGACTTCTTCAATCCTGACGAGCCACTTCAAGGATGGCTCAAGATACCAAAAGGGGGCAAAGTCAAGAAGGGATGGAAGCTTCAATATGCCGTTGTGCGCGAGTTCAAGGTGTTCCTTTATGAACGAGACAAGGATGTGGATGTGACATTGGGGGTACCGCTGGTGGACATCACGTGGGTCGTAGTTGTTTCATGACTTGTTTGGCAATACAATTGCGTTCTCCTAACTGTATGCATAAACCAATCCAGGAGCGATATATTCCTTGCCAAAGCTGTATCGCAAAACGAGGTGATTCACGCCAATGGCAAGGACATTGATCTGATTTTCAAAGTGCAGGCATGGAGTGCAGGCACAACAGAGGAGACTGCAAATGTAAGCTGTCAAGCTGTACCAACCATATGCGTGCTGCTAATCCGCACTGTACTACACAAAAGATACTAAACACTCAATGCTTTCTATTATTGCGTAAGAATACAAGCGACGTTTTGCAGCGTATTCAAAAACTGCAAGTTGATATAGATCACGAGGAAAAGATGCAGCAAGCTGCAGAGAAAATCTTGGGAGTAACGACAGACACGCAAAAGATCACTGTCATTAGCCAGATCGACGCTTCGAACAAGCGACTGCGCGTTCTAAAGCACGAACTTGAAAAACTTACTGCACTTGCTGGCAAGAAGATGTACGCGGCCGAAACTAGCCTCGCGTCATCCAAAGATGTCAGTTTTTGTTTTAGCTTTGCAGGTTTTTGCTGACAATCCAAAAACCATTCACTCACATTGCTGTCATTTTGGGTGGTGGTGTGTTGCCAGTCAATTGACGACTCGACTTCTGTGCGCGGTGCCGAGTCAACCGTCAAGGCTTCCGACGACGCTCAGTCTCTTCGTAAAGAGCTTGAAGAGCAACTCGAGGATGAGACTAAAAAACGCGAGGCACTGAGCAAGCTCGCGTCAAACGATGGAAAGAAGAAATCTAAAGAGGGTCACGCTAATGCAAAGGATGTTGAGATTGAGCTTCTAACAACTGACCGTGTAATTGCTAAAATCAAAGGTTGGATAGCCAGTCTGTCGATTATCAACAAGTTGGCATTCCTTGCGACTGACTGTGTTATAAAAACTAACGTTTGGTGAATCTGTGCAGAGGGCATCGACATTCTTAATTCAGGAGACAGAGAAAAGATCGATGCGCTATTGCAAAAAATGCGCAAGTTGAACAAGAACACCCTGGATGGAATGGGCCATCTGTTTACCAGTCGCCAGTACTACAAGCCAACAGATTGCTCAGTGTGTCATGAGCCGCTTTGGGATACAAAGAATCAGGGTCTTGAGTGTTCAGGTCGGTGAAATACCTATTGTATATCTATTTGAGGCACTCGTTCAGGGTTTACTGTAAAGTCTCCAAGTGTGGGTGCTTACCGCATATTGTCAATGTCAATATCACTGCAGCTTGCAAGACCATCTGCCATAAAAACTGCCGGCAACAGATTGACATGATGTGCCAAGACATGATCAAACTAAAGTCTGTTGCACCAATGGTAAGCCATGAAATCGCTATTCCACTATCGCGCATGATATCATACACACAACTAACGCCAACTCGTCGCCAACATCTCAGTATTTCTTGGCAAAAGATGCTCAGGATCGTGCAAGATGGCTTGTTGGTCTAGCACACTTCCGCAAAGAGTTCAGCAAAGGACTCAAATCTGACAGTGTTCGGCAATCGCCAGAAAAACGCATCTCAAGCTTTATCGAATCTCCCATGTCGTTCAAGCAATCTCATCTCATGAGCAGCGGATCTGCATCAGGCTCTCCATCATCATCTCGACAAGGCACCATTTCAATGGAAAACAAAGCTCAATAACCTGAATAAATGGTTTGCTCAAAGTAATCGTTCCTCTTACTCCTCTTCCTCCCAGCGAGCAGTGTATCATCGGAACATTATAAAACAAACTGTATTTCAGATGATGAAGCGAGCACTGCAAATCAATGCAGTAAATGTGAATCTCGTGATACATGCACTTGTCGATCGCGACCAATCACCTCGGCATAACAGCGATCTATTTCTGAATGCAGTCTGCGTCTATAAGGGTTGTCCAAGTGGCTCAATACAGGCTTGGGCAATGAAATGAACGGAATAAGTCGTCGCAGATAAGGCTGGACATCTACAACGTCTGGCTGCGTAGATAGGATACTGTCATTATTCGCACGTGCTGCGGCTTTTGCTCGTGCTGCAGGGCGATCTTGTTGCTTTTTGGCAAATGTATCGTGGCTCGAGGCTGATTTGAAGGCATATTGCCATCTTGGATTCGGCAGAGGAATTCCCGAGCCCTGTTCAGAGATTGCGCTGGCAGGCCTCTATAGTTGCGTCCAGATGTGCGATCGTTCAATCAATAGTTGTATCAGAGCAACATGTATTGATACTGATTGGGTTACCTGGATTGGTCTATAGAGCTTGGCCGTTAAACTCAATGGAGTCTGCTGCATTTTGAGTTTGAGTAGCAGCCGCTTGATTTCGCCAATCTGCTCCTGTTCCTTTCTCTGCGACATTCGCATTTGCTGCTGAGCCTGTTGCTCAACTACGGCATCTGCATGATGTCGATCGTGTGCTGCTATCGGTCGCGAAATCCGCTCAAAGACAGACTCTTTGGTATCTCGCGACAATGACACATTCGGAGATGGTGTGCTGGTGCGGGTTGGTGTTCGCGTTCCAGCTGGTGGTGGCGTCTCTAACCGTGACAAACTAAAAAGATCGTCGGTATCGGCGTGTCTGACCACAAACTCTGGCGGATGCTGTGTCTGCTTATGCCGCGCTCTTCGTTTTCTTTCCAACCGACTGCCATTTGACAGATACTCGCTTGATGCATGATCGCTGTAAGTTGCTGGACTGAATCTGACCGACGACATTCGATTACTTGCATGGAGAAAAAAGAAGAAAAATCTTGCCAAGCGAGCCGACAACTTTAGTATCGCCAAGCCATCCTCGCCATCCTGACTCGCTCAACCAGCCCAGGAGATGGTCGACAAGAAGCTAGGCAGTCTACCCAGACAGCTTATCAGAATCATCCAGCAGTTTCATTCGCAGCTTGATGACGATGCACTCAGCTCACCTGCTAAATGGAGCCTCGATGCCATCATCGAATATGCGCTACGAATCGATGTGTCGCTTCGTCGCAAACCACAAAAGAACGTGCTGACTGCTTGCGAGCAAGGTAGCCCAGCACTGCCCAGCTTTGCTCAGCAGTCGCTTAGACTCTACGTTTGTGAGATAAGCTCGGCGTTTATCACTGAATCAATGCTGCTGTATTCAAAGCTGTTGCTTTTCTAAGAAAGAACCAGGAAAACGATGAACATGACAATGACAGCGAAGATTCGTTTGAACAGTTTGAACCAGATGTGCCGCTCGTTGAAGTGCAGGTGCGTCTTTTTGGAATATACGATCCGCTGGCTCACTATTGCGTATACTAACATGCGCGAATTCCAATGTTGTCTGCATACAGCCGACAAACTTTCTAAATCGCTCTCTTGTTGGCATCTACCAGAAACAGGCTGCTGCAGCTCAACAACCCGCTTCGCCGGTCAAGCAGCAGACCAAACGCAGCACAACAGCATCATCCACATCTATATCTGCTGATGGAGACGGCACGAATGGAATCGATCGGGAACAAGCTACCGAATCAACTTCAGCGAATCTGGCAGCACAAGCCTTGACTGATCCAGACGCAAAGTTGCTCAAACGAAAGTCAAAGGCTGCTAGTGTCAAGTCAGAATCCAAAAAATCCAAGACTGCAGGTGCATGGCTCGTAATTTGTATTCAAACTGTATATTCCATATGTCTGATTATATAATATCGATTCAGAATCCAAGTGGCCGATGCCTGTGGCGCGACTTACGGATCTTGGCGGAATTGATCAGATATCTGAAGTGAGCAACTGGTGTTTGTGCGTAGATATACAAAGCTTTGGTTAAGCAAACCGGCGATAACACGTTTGATTTTGGTATTGAACCCACAGGACTTGATGCAACTGATTGTAATGCCGCTCAAACACCCTGAGATCTATCGCCATCTTGGAATCGATCCGCCGCGTGGTATTCTGCTGCATGGCCCTCCGGGATGCGGCAAGACAATGCTGGCTAACGCAATTGCTGGTGTAAGCAATGATCGGCCTGCCGTGCTGACTATTCCAAAACTACAGCAACTAATCTGCGTTGCTGCCTCTGCTAATTTCAGGAGGCTGGTGTTCCCTTCATCAGCATAGCTGCACCGGTAGTAGTTTCTGGCATGTCGGGTGAATCAGAGAAAAAGATTCGTGAAGTCTTTGACGAAGCCAAGGAGCTTGCGCCGTGTATATTGTTCATTGATGAGATCGATGCCATCACACCAAAACGTGAAACGGCGCAGCGCGAGATGGAGCGCCGCATTGTTGCACAGCTACTGACATGCATGGACGATGTTGCACCCGAAAAGACAGACTTCAAGCCTGTGATGATCATTGGTGCTACCAATAGACCCGATTCGCTAGATCCTGCTCTTAGACGCGCAGGCAGATTCGATCGCGAAATTGCTATGGGTGTACCTGACGAGAATGCCCGAATGCGCATACTGCAGAAGCTGTCAGCAAAACTGCGGCTTGATGGCAATCTCGACTTTCGCTTATTGGCAAAGCTCACTCCTGGTTACGTTGGTGCTGATCTAAACGCATTGACAGCCGAGGCAGGCTTAATCGCGGTTCGCAGAATCTTTGAGTCCATTGGCCTTGGTTCCAAACAACCAGAGTCAGACGATATGGCTGTCGATATGGAGGCCGAGCCAGACGATACTGAGACACAGATCTTATCGGTAGTCAAGAGTGGCATCGAAAACCTGATGACTTCCAGAATATCGATATCGCAGTTTATGGAAATACATCCAGAGCCCCTCACAGAAGAGGAGCTTGAACCACTATGCATCAGAGTCTCGGACTTCCAGGAAGCACTAAAAAAGGTTCAACCGTCATCCAAGCGCGAGGGATTTGCAACTGTGCCTGATGTGACATGGGAAGACATTGGTGCATTGTCCAGTGTGCGCGAAGAGTTGCGCATGGCTGTCGTCGAGCCGATCCGCCATCCCGAGGTTTTCCAGCGTGTGGGTATCGTATCGCCCACAGGCGTGCTTCTTTACGGACCACCAGGGTGCGGAAAGACGCTGCTCGCAAAGGCCGTTGCCAACGAATCGCACTGTAACTTCATTTCTGTCAAGGGTCCTGAACTCCTTAACAAGGTAAAGCAGAACTACTCTGTAACCGCTTAAAACTGCAGCTTTGATCGTAAGCTAGAAAATAACGTGCGTTCTTTCTGTCTTTGTCCTTAGTATGTTGGTGAAAGCGAGCGTGCTGTGAGAATGGTGTTTGCTCGTGCGCAAGCTTCGTGTCCATGCGTCATCTTCTTTGACGAGCTGGATGCTCTTTGTCCATCACGCTCTAACGAAGCCGAGGTAAGAGTTTATCGGTAAATATCATGATAGCCGCGCGATATTGGATCTTGTAGCTCAATATAGTTGTAAACCTGATATACTACCCTAGTCTCAGTCCTCATCTCGACTTGTCAACACACTCCTTACCGAAATGGACGGCATGCAAGGTCGCAAACAAGTGTTTGTGATCGCAGCAACCAATCGTCCCGACATGATTGATCCTGCAATGCTTCGTCCTGGACGTCTTGATAAAGCGCTTTATGTCGATCTGCCGAATGCGTCTGAGCGAATAGAGATCCTTAAAACGCTCACACGCAAGACCCCGATTGCATCAACTCTGAATCTTGAATCCATTGCCAATGACGAACGCTGCGATGGACTCAGTGGTGCCGATCTCGCGTCGCTTGTGCGTGAGGCTGCTGTTGCTGCCCTGCGTTCCACGCTCTACAAGCACAGCGCCTCTCTTTCCGCAGATGAGCTTGGGTCCAACCACATGCAATCAAGCATCTTTGTTGGCGTCGAGCATTTCAGAACAGCCTTTGCACGAGTGTCGCCGTCTGTGCACAAAAAGGTGAGAAGTGGTCGCAGTCTTTGGCAATAGTTGCGTCGATTTTGCATGGCACCATTCTAATCGATTGCATGATTACTGCGTCTGATAGGATCGACGGCGATATGAACTGCTCAAGGTCAAGTTTGGATCGTCGTCGCTGTCGTCATCATCACAGGATGCTCCAGCGTCATCTGAGCAGAATCAATGAAAACTCGATGAGAGGG
>JH393222.1:1004-11801 GCA_000235945.1 Homolaphlyctis polyrhiza JEL 142
AGATAGAGAGAGAGAGAGAGAGTTGCCATATCGATCGGATTGAGTGGAACTACGGGCAGATCTCGTCACACCCATGCACACACACACACACACACACATACAAACGCACGCACGCCAAAACAGTATATAGACGCACCTCGACACGTTTCTTTTTGAGAGCCAGAAGCTGTTTAGTATCGAGCGTGCTGTATTTGACATCGGATCGCGCACAGACTTTGAGAGGCTCATAGTCCTTGAGCTTAGCAGCCGATTGGTCGATAATCATGTTTTTAATGTGATGAGGGATATTGGAGAGATCGATGCGGTCATTGCGGTGGCCGAGTTGGGCATGGTGCAGCATTGCTTGCATCGAGTGGTGCATGTGTGTTGCTGATCGTGGCGCTGCGGGTTGTGCTGTTGTGGATCGCGAGGGAGATGCTGGCTGCTCGGCCATGTGGGCTGTTTGCTTTGATATGTCGATGCAGGGAAAGGTCAAATTGATTGAGGAGAGAATGCCGAATGCTGTTCGTTCTGCGACTATTTCAATTCTCGCTGCTCTTCTCTGTGCAAGAAACATCGGAATGCTCGCAGCACCGCACTGCGAGCCAGTCGAGCCAGTCGAGCCAGTCGAGCCGGCAGAACTGCAGACTGGCGGCCAAGTCCATGACGATGACGATGAGACAGTGGAGCAGGACGATGCTGTTAGTGATGCTGGTGCTGGTGCTGGCGAATACTCGGGATATGCGTTGCTGGACGACGATGACCATGATTCCACTGGCAACAACAACAACAACAACAACGATGATGATGATGATGACGATGATGACGGCAACAAGGAGCAGGTGTTTGTTGCGCCTCGTCCACTGGAGCTGGAGCGCCAGCAGCAATTCGAGATCGCCGATGGTCAGTGGACGGTCTGATGGACGGTCTTATTGGCGACTGGATGACTGACTGATGCTTTGTTCTTGTTCGGATGCAGCGGATCTGGCGCTGATCCAGCGAGTGATGGCGACGATCCAACTGCCGCCACCGCCATGGGCAAAAGTTGTTCCAGAGGCCGCGTGGATGCCGACATTCACCCGATCGGCCGCAGAGTCAGAGTCTGAGCTACAGACAGACGCAGACATCAATCTCTCATCTGCAGCTGCTGTTGATACTGAAGCTGAAGCTGAAGCTGAAGCCACATCAATACCAGATCCACCGCACATTTCCCATCAACTCGAAACTATAAAGAGTCGATGAACTTGGATATTCAATTAATCGGTGATTAGACAATGTGTGCTGTATATATATGCATGCATGCGATTCAATCACATTTCATCACATTCCATCATTCAACATATTCAATCACACCATCAGTTCATAAGTCAGCAAATCAAGATTGCCAAAGATTGGATCCATGACAAGTCAATCACGACATCTTACCTCGAAGCGGCGCTGCAACAGGCGCTCTGTCGTCCACTTCAACTTGATGGATGCGGCCTTGGAACTGATATGTGATTCGCAGTCGCTTCTTCTCGCCATAGCACGGGTCCCAGAACCCAATGATGCTGGCCTTGGTGTGTCCGCCACTGATGTGCAACTGGCCATTGTTGACTAGTGCTTGCACAGGAATCGTCACATCGATATACTCAACGGACAATGATGATGTGTTTGATGTTGGATCGGCCGTCGTTGGTTTGCTGCCGGGCGATAACACAGACTCGATTCGTTTGCGAATGGCTGTCGCGGCGTCCTTGATGCCTTGTGGCGATAGTGCTCGCACAGATGCGTGCTCGGATGGCGGCAGCTTGCCATAGAGCGCTTGGATGATCACAAGGCCTTGGCGCGTCTCTTCAGTCTCAACTCGACGCGCAACCGATTCGCGCATGAGTTCAATTGCCTGCATCGCATCTGTGCGTTGCTCAGCCAGGATCTCGGTATTTTCTTGTCGCACACGCTCAATCGATCTGCAGCATTACATCACAGGCCATTCAACTTTCATCAATCTGCTATTCACCATCGATGTTGGAGAGAAAGAGAGGACAGAACTGGAGTGCGGAAAAACTTACGCCATAATACGTCTTTGGCGCCAAGGTTCGAGCACAAGCTGGTCAATCGCAACACCAAGACACAGTGGCAGCGTGAATGCAAGCACAGCCAACACAACATCAGGCTCAGATGACAGAAAGATGGGCAGAGAAAACTTTTGACCAAGTCGCGAAACACTGTCATGAAGCTATAGTTAGTTCGCTGCTCTACACATGCAGTTCACTGTGGTCTTAATCAGGCTAGATCGCTGCGAATGACAGCTTACCGAAGGCGCAGAGACACATTTCCAGATGTTCCATATCCAACTCCCATTCCAACATGAGTATAACGATCAAGGCGACGATCGCCGCTGACATTGATTCGAGTACCACTAGCCAACGAAGCAGTCAAGTCAATGCGACCGCGAATGTGTCCTGGAAGTGGACGTGCGTGGCTAAGCGAGATATGCGAATTGGCGAGTCCTGCCTCGATTTCAAAGTTCCATTCACGCCTGTCCTTATTGTGGTTAAATCCTATTGAGCACGAGCTGATGCCAAGGTTTCTGTCATCGGCAGGACCCCAGGATCCGATCCTGAAAAGTCCAGGTCGGTATGATAGGAAGCCCGTTGTATTTTCAGTGATCTTGCGTCCCACGCTCAACTTCAGGTTGGGTGGGCAGAAGATGGTGTCGGAAGCAGCAACAACTGCCACAAACCTACCAGGAGATCAAGACAGTCAGCCAGTCATCTTTACAAAGCAGTATTGGCAACAGTCACGACAATGTCTGCTCACATATCAGAGGGAAATTCCTTGACAATCTTGATCTGTCCGGCTGGATGGTTTGCCACAATAGCAGTCGCCTCACAAGTAACAGACGGCGACACAACATGCCGCACCGTGGTCATGACGTTGCCGCCGCTGCCATTTTTCTGTGCCAAAACACTGCCGCTGAGAATAAACCGGGTCTTGTCTGAAATCCTGGTCTGGTTGTTGTAGAACACAGGGCCAGTGTTTCAGCGAGCAAGATTGTCAGTTTACATGGTAGCCTAGAAAGAGAGACTCAATCGACAGTTGTATCATCACACCTCCCATGAATGCGACACATGTGCTCGGCGAATGCCTGGAAGCACAATATAGTCTGTGAATCTGGTTTCTTGGTTTTCAATGCCGAGCGTCGAAAGACCAAGCGCTTTTGCTGCACTGCGACGCTGGAAATACCGGCTGGCATCCAGTTCAAGCGAGATTTCACCCTGAACAACAGTATCAGGGTTCAGTCGAGAAGCGACAAACAGATTGTCGGTTTAAAAAGCATATACACAGACGAGTCAGACATGTATGCAGTCAAACCCTCGTTGAAGAACAAGCACAGCCAACAAAGAGAGGGCAGTTTGCTTACCCTTGACTTGACCAGATCCAATGCATCCATTTGCTTCTTCATCCGAATACGACGCTCATACTCTTCTCGAATCTATATCAACACAGTTCAGTATCGAACACAACAACACACTATTATCACGATTGACTGATCACTACAATAAACAAGTCACCTCATCCTGCGATTTGAGCTTTGGACCAAGTTCCCAGGCTTGATCGATTGCAGTTTCTCCATACAAGTCATAGATGTGGCGTTTGTTGACATCGATCAGCACTTCATACGCACGCTGCACTGCTTGGAAGCGTTTCTGTGCTGCAATCTTCTCGTCCTTGTCAGTGAACTTGTCGGGATGGAACGTGAAGCAGAGTCGCTTATAACTGTTCTTGATTTCGTCCTCTGTTGCCTGAGTAAGCCGACAAGCAAGCAGGAGTGAGAAGTGAGTCGAGTTGAGTTGGGTTGATGTGCGATGTTGTGGTTGTGATGATGGATGCATGACGAGGCGATGGCGGTACGCAACAGGAAGCTGAGTCAGCAAGCTTCCTGACAGCAGCAGGAAAGCACCGAATCACAAGCAGCGATAGAATGGACAGAGCACGAGCGAAACATACTTGGCTGCTGACATTGAGAATGCCGTAGAAGTTGTCTGGCGCTGGCAGTGCGGCGCTTGAGTTGCGGGCACTTGCGGGGTCTGAATCGGCGTCTGGCCAATCAGCATCCTCGTCGTCAAGCAGTCCGCTCTGATGTCCAAGCAGCCGATCGTGCAGCGGGTGCGAGCTCGCTCCTGCCGACGAAGGACCGTCGTCCAGCGAGTATGGATTCATGGGAATATGTTGCTGATTGCTTTCGGAGAGAGAACGAAAGTTGAAGTTGATTTTGATCTTGAATTGCACAACAAGATCCAATCGCATGCAAAGCATCTGCCTCTCTTGCCCAGAGATACATGCTGGATGCATCTATATATCAACAACACTGGGTTCAAGCATTGCAATATTGGATCTACAAAGTAATGAGATCTTGCTAGATTTGCTGATTGAATCGTCCAAACGATCTCGCTCTGGCAGTTTGCAGCATCGCTGTTTTATAGCTCAGACTACCGCATTCACCGCAGCAGTATTCAGTCAAGACTGCGATCTGGCTTGGCAATACGCAATGAAGCGCTATGCTGGATTAAACAGCAGTTGATCAGCAACCATGACATAAATTGGCGTTTTGTCATCTAAAGCTCCTCTCCCTTTATCTTTATTTTGGCAATGAACCATTGTTAATCGATGATGGCACCTCGGCAGTCTCGGGCTGTATCGAAACAACAACTGGCGAGTCGAGTGAATGTGACTCAATGTCTTTGGGTGAGTTTGATTTCGAGTCTGCTGGTACTGTTATGGCTAGATTTGAGGGTCGGGTTTCTCCATCTGCTGCAGAGCGTATTGCGATGGCCACATGATCTGTCTTGATAAGAGGAGCTGAGGGCGGCTGTGGCTTTGTTTGTCTTGTCATGCTTGGACTTCTTGTGGCAAACATGACCGATCGTTCTCGCGGTGCCTTGTTACTATTGCTCGACAGTTCGTCGCGTAATGGTGGAAGGCGACCAGTTGATCGCTGCTGCTGTTGTTGTTGCTGCTGGCTCGAAAGCTGCTGAGGAAGTTGTTGCGACTCGCTTATAAACGACATTGAATCGCTTGCATCTCGTGGCAGATACCCGGCCGAGTTTGTCACGTTGACTTGCTGCGACATTCGCAAGATCGACTGCAGCTGTTGCTGAGGCTGCTGCTGCTGCGGCCGACCAGATCTTGATCCTGCATTGGGCTCGTCGCTGATCATGTTCCCGAAGCTGTACGTTTTCCTCACAAATGTCGGCGATGTTTGGTGCGGCGCCGTCTCGCTTCTCTTGAGTATGCCCTGCTGCACGCTGCCACCAGCAGCAGATGGCCGTGTGGCTGCTGGGGATGATGTGGCTGCGATTGGAATCGCGGTCGCGTCGTTGACTGGTACTGTGACGGCATTCTGCTGTGTCTGCGTCTCGGCGGCAGGACCATTACCCCGATCGGCCCCCTGAGTCGCTGGAGATCCCTCTGGATTGATAGCCGCAGATATCGTATTGCTAAGCCTGCGAAGTGGGATCGTAAATGACTCTGACAGTCGCTTGGCCATCATCGATGCCGCAGATGTTTTGACGCCTGCAGTCGCTACTGCTGATGCTGGAACTGCGACGGCCGATGACGGGATCGGCACGACTGTATCTGTTGCAGCGAGTGGCGGAGTTGTTGCTGCGCCAGAGATTCGCGATGGTTCTCCATTTGCAGCTTGTGCTGTCACAGATGCCTTTGGCGTCGACAACAAAACAGATGCTTCTCGAGCACGCTTCTTTACAGCATCGGCAAGCTGTTTCCGCGCAGTGCGACTGAAGAGCACATTGAAGTATTTTCTCCAACTAGAATTGTTTTGATCACGTTGTCCATCTTCGAGAAAAGTTTGCAGGCTGGCCTGGAAGCATGGTGCACGCTTGATATCAAACGGCATTCTATTACAACAATAGATTCGCATCAGTCAATCGATCAACATCTGCTGCCACAAACTGACGACAACAATAGCTCATCAAACAACAACGATAACATTATAATACCTGACTATCAGCTCCACGATGCCAGCATCAAGAAGCTTGCAATATTCGAGTGTTCTATAAAACACAAACGCCAGTATGGTGATCACCAATGTGAGTCCCAGAATGAGAACAAGCAGGTTCATCCTCGACGCGGTTGCAAGCAGATCGTCATTCATCTGTTGCACTGCCGAAATCATTCGAAACCATCCATCCTGCAAGTCTGGCTCAAACACAGCCTCAATCATGGAAAGATCTGCGCGTGTGCTGTCTGTTACATTGGCACTAATTCGAAAGCCTATTCTTGCAAGCGCATCGTACACCGCGATCAGCATTTTCCCAAGACTTGGTGTGTGGACACTCCAGTAATATGCTGTCTCATTTCTTGCGATTGCACTCGTGCATATTGTTGTATTCAGCGGAAGACATGGTATCTTGCCCGAGAGAATATCTGATAGACTCGAACTATAGTCTGAAAGTCCCGGTGCTACCATTGAGCCTTTGCTGAAACCATCTTGGAAATCCCAGATATACCAGAGATTTGGTTAGCATCAAGA
The DNA here is from genome assembly GCA_000235945.1 of Homolaphlyctis polyrhiza JEL 142. NCBI lineage: Eukaryota > Fungi > Chytridiomycota > Chytridiomycetes > Rhizophydiales > Homolaphlyctis > Homolaphlyctis polyrhiza. Next base: position 7,522 of record JH393222.1, read on the forward strand.
TCGCTGTTGAGTGCTAAACTATCTGCTGAGATGATTTCTTGTCATCAAGGACACACTTACAGAGGAGTTTTAGAATCTGATCATGTAGCGTGCTGATATCATGCAGGAAGACTGCATTCTGTTCTGCAACAGAGTCCCACACGCTTGGATCGTAGTATGCTGACTCGTATGCCATTGAATATCCACGTGAAACATAGGTGCGAATCGTGCCAAACTGCCAAATCACATGGAATTGGTTTGTAAGTCTAGATAACTCTTGATCATCACAAAGAGTGTGTTTTAGGCAGCTTACCAGATTTGTAAGTAGAAACTGCGCATTGGCCTGTTTTACAGTCTGCAAAGAGCCGTTAGCCATCTAGTTGTAATACAGCATGTTGTAGTGGCTGTTTGTAGAGCCTTCCTTTGCTATCGTCTTACCTGAATAATCTGGACGACATTATAGATCACAAGAGCTGTGATTCTGTTGATCGAAACACAGATAAGCCCGCGAGATCAGATCGTTTTTGTCAGGAAACATTTGCAAATGGTAGAGATGGCAGTAGCAATCAACAGATCTTAGTATTACGCACATTGCTACAATACCCGTACTGGCAAAGTAGAGCTGGCCAAGTTTTGTTGTCTGCTGATCGCCTTGCTTTGATGCTTCGTGTGCAATATCTTTAGCCTTTTCGGCAATCCCGAGCATATCAAGTTCCACAATCTCATCCCACAACTAGCATGATAGCCGTGATGTTGATCATTGTAAGTTGGGATCAGCACACCAACTCAACAGCAATACTACAATCAGTGACTTGTTCAAATAGGTTGAAGAAGGCTTACGCGGGCCTGGGCTGCAACTGCTGGACGAGAGATTCCCAGAAACACGCGATATCCATTGCGCTGTTTTGTCAAAAACGCATTGAATTTGTAGATATACAACGCAAGCAGAATCAACACGAGAGCCTCGCCAACAATACTGATTGCCAGCAGGACATTGATTGTACTATTTCCAATCATTTCTTGGATATCAACGATTCCTACATCCTAAACACGAACGAGGGCAAAAATGGTGGTATCAGTTAAGAAATCCGATTCAATCGAGTGCTTGGCGATTGCTCTCCCAACCTTTGGCTCGAAGATGGCTGTTTGTATTGAAGGGAAGTTCATGACTATATAGTTGTAATAGTTGCTTTGTGTGATGTTTGCGAATGACGAGAAGGAAGCCGTTCCAAGTTGCTGTGCTGAATTGATCGTTTTCTAGAAATATGGATTTAACAAGGGCTACATCAGCTTAATCCAAGGTGGTATGACTGCAGCAGGGGTTTTGGAGCCAACGCACCATGGTAAACTCGAATATTGCAATTGTTTCTTGCAGTTTTCCAGGCGTCGTTGGATAAAGCGTCTTATTGACGACAACCTTGCAGCATTCAATCAGAAAAGTGATTCATCAGCATACCACTGCAACAACAAAAGCGACCGACCACGATATACCAAGTGAAATTGCCAACTTACATCTTGCAGCTCACTATCGGGAATGTTTGCATACAACCACCAAGCTGCATCCGAGAGATTCGATGCAGCGTTTTTAATCTTTGTCTGCTCAGCGCTAAACTTGGCTTGGCTGTATCTGTAGTAGTCACCAAGCATGTTTCGCGCACGCAAGAATAGTTCTGAGTTGTAATACTCTCGCGCTGTTGTGCTGCAAGCCAGTAGCAGTTGCACGTGTCAACAAGAGATCCACATACAAACACGCAGGCATCAACTATCAATATCGATGAGTCAAGCAACACACTCACTATGTTCTTATATCAAGTCCTTGCTGTGTTTCTTGCAGTCGGCCATCGATTACGAAATACATGACAATAAACACTGCAAGGAATAAGAGGGTGATCATGATTGCTGAAATACGCAGTGCTTGAATCTCTGCTCGCAGTTTAGTATGCAGCACAAGCCGCATATCTGATGTTGCCTGCTCTGATGACGATCGTGACGTTGCACTTTTCGAGTCTTCATGTGCACTTCCAATGGATCGTCGTTTTTGGTTTGGACTTGTTAAATCTCGCTGCTTGCCTGCCGCCTTGTTCTTCGAAGCTAGTTTTGCAAGTAGCTGCGATTTCGATCCACTGGGGCCTGTAGCTTTGTTTGAGGACTTGCCGAGTATTGCCACGGATCCAATTGATCCACCTCTTGATCCACTGGCTATGTTGATCGATTCGAAACCGTCGATTGAGTCGCGTCCAGACTCATCTGAACTGCCAGGGTCACTTGATGGTTTCCCACTCTTACTTTCAAGCAGTGCCTTGGATCTGCTTGCTGATGTCTGCTCTCTGTTGGAAGTAGTGGTCTTTGATGGACGGCGGTCGAACTCGTAGTCATTGTCGCCGCTGGTACGCTCCAGAATCTTTGCACGTGTTGACAGTGCGTTGCCTTTGTTCGTGTCGCCCATGATCTCATATGAGAACTTTGAATACATTCTGATCGCCCATTGTCAGAACAAGACAAGCATTGGTAATAGTAACAACACGACATTACATCAGTCTTACCTCAGATAGTTTTTGCTGTCGAAAAAAGTTTGCGGTTGCAGCAACGTGTCAGCTCCAGATTCATTGGTCCTGCCACTAGCTGCATCTCATCCAAAATGACTGAGATCGTCAATCTCACCTCTTTGGGAAGCGCGTGACGAGTTGCACATAAAACTTGTCGGCTTTAAATGCTGTGTTGTAGAGAGTCATTGAAACTCTTTCGATATCCACCAGCTTTTCTGTCTCACTTGATCGCTTGTTGAGTAGTAGCTGCCATAACTCCTGCAGTGCTGTTTCGGCCAAACAATGATTCAAACGAGCGAGCTGATCTATTTTACGGAATTCAGCAAACGTTGCGATATCAAGCTGACCGCCATCATCATCGAGTGTTCTTGTATCCAGCACATGCATTGAAAGCTGCAAGATAGTACAAGCATGTTAATAACGCAGCAGCTAGATATATGCATTGGAGTCATCAACATCATAGTGGGAGAAATCACAGTTGGGAGCGAGCATTGTCAAACCTGTCGAAAATAGTACAGCTGAAACTGAATGCTTGCTGATGGATTGAGCATTGCAACTTTCTGGAAATGCTTTGAAGCATCAAAGCCACCATCGCGTTCCAAATGAAATATATAGGTTGCATATGCAAGTCGCACCGATGCATCATCTGGGAACTCGTAGATCCCGCGCTGATCCACAATCAGAACCATCCCACCACCATGCCGTCCCACTTATAGTCAGCTACAGCTTGAGAATTCGTGGCATACTATCAAGCAACGTACTCGGAATATCTTGTGAATCTCGTCCATGTCACATTCTTCAATCTTCTTTCGTCTTTCAGAGAGATACGTTGTAAAACCGCGAGCAGTGATCTCCACATGGGCCGGGCATGAGAACACTAGCTTGTTGGTTTCGTGATCAGAGCTCAGACATGGCTGTTCAGTATGAGTATTGGCAACTTCGATTTTACGCAGTACTTCGCGATAGCAACTAGTTTGAGTGTGCTCATAATGTGCACCTTGATCGAAACCCAATATGCAGTAAGATTAGGTAGGACATATATAGATCAAATGGATCGGATAAGCTCATTGTTCAATACTTGATTGCAGAGATCAAACTAAAACAACAGTATCACTCTTACCGATCCACCAATAGCCAAGAACGAATCCAAGACACCATGCAATCAAATTTACCAAAACAACCACGCTCGATAGCTGCTGGTTGCCATTGACTGTGTATCCATACCATGCAAGCGCGATCGAGGCACCTGTGAATGTGTGTGCGCCATATATAGCCCCTCGCAAGCGGTTTATAAAAAAGTTGTAAAAGGGCATATAGTAATACACCGTCGCAAACATAATGGCAGGACTGACAACCACCATGGCAGATTTGACCCAGAGATAGTCATGTGCCAACACAAACACAAGTATGGTGGCTAGTTTGACGCGGAGATATGATATGTGGTAGTTGGCATTTACTGCACTTGATGGAAACTTGTGGATTGGATTTGCATCGAATCCACTGAATCCAACAGGGGCGGGGGTTCATGTCAGTGGATTGATCTTGATACAGGTTTGTTGAGAGCGCGTGATGCTTACAAGGGTCGTATTATGTAGAGTATCAAACAGAATATTGGCACGAAAATGATGGCGATGATGGACTGTGCCAGCGATGTTGCTGCCTGACACCAGCCGAAATAGCAGATGAATCGTGCAACGAGAATGTAGATAACTGGCGATCTAAAATGCATATACATGATGGACTTGAATCAGCATT
>AFSM01001189.1:0-11382 GCA_000235945.1 Homolaphlyctis polyrhiza JEL 142
CAATGAGAAGTCCCTTGGTATGTTTGAGGACTGCTTCGGCACGCTTCACGATTGCTACGTCTGTGAAGGTTGGAACTGATGTTACAGAGCCTGAGCGTGCTGCCCTCGCTATACGGATCTGCGTTCCTGTGCTGACTCCTGCAGTATGAGCTGCGGCGCTGGAATCACCGGCACCGAGGGTCGACATAAGCTCGCGCTCAGGAAGCAGCAGCAGTGGAATGGTAAGATTGTGAACATTGCATAGGTAAGCGGTCTGCAGGATCGACCGATATCCCGCAATAAGTTTTGATCTGCCGGTCAAGTCGTTTTTGATGGCTGTTTACCATCGACATGCATTTATCAGTATTGTCGCGGTTCATAACAACCCCCCCAACTCCACCCACCGCCTTGCAAGAGTTTATACCGAGTGTCTGATACAGTTATCAAATGCATGCTGATTCTCACCTGAATCATCATATACAAGATGAAATACCACATGTGTCGATGGTAGATTCGAGTGTTTTGTCACAAAAAAGTCTCCTGCCAGGCCATCGCATATAGAACAGTAGTCAGCCAAAAGAGAACGAGGAGGGGGCAGGGGATGTTGGCAATCACGGCTCTGCACCTGATAACAACCGCACCTTCTTCAACAATCGGATTGCCATTCTCATCGCAGGGTAGACCATCTGCAATATGACTAAGCTGTCGCTCGACTGAATCAAAATGAAACTCGGTCGAGATCTTGCACTGACGAATAAACTCTGCTCAGTAGAAACCATAAAGTGTTTAGAGAAAGGCGGCAACACACAAAGCAGATGCACATTCAAAGAGATCTATAAGTGCATGCTTCTTTAGAAACAGGCACGGATGCTCAAGTAAACGAAACACAAACCTGGGTTCGCTGTTGTTCCTTGACCATATTGCGCAAAGTCTTTTGCTGTCAACAAGAGAATGACGCCCGAGACGCTCTGCGAATAGAGCGCGCTGTAAGTTTGCGCGCTGAGTGCAAGTTCTTGGGCTGGATCTAATGCCGGCATGAACACTTCTCCTGCATCGCGAGTTTGAAGCATGACGTTGAACATGACCTTGACTTGACTTCCAAAGTAGATTGTGAAGGATTCTGAGAGATCGTTTGAGGGTGGCTGTGCTTCTACGTTTCTGCATGCCATGTCAAAAAGCCTGTTAGCACTAAAATAAGGTGATGCTCGTGTATGTCAATGTAAACGAGACAAAACTGATGTACTTTGAGTCATCCTCAACGCGGAACGCTTCTATTGCCTTTTCAAGAAAGCTGCCGACGCGCATTAGTGGTGATGGAGTTGGGGTCTGCTTGGTAGCAACAGCCGAGGTCGCTGGTGCATTTGCATTGTTTGCAACTTGAGTGGCAGCCGAGGCATTGGATGTCGCAGACGTCGAAGCAGCCTGTGCACTCTGAAAGAACTGGCGAGAGAATGAAAACGATCTCTTTGTTGACAGTGCTGGAGGCTCGACAGACTTTTGATCAGTTATTGTCGAGCTTGAAGCCGTTCCTGTTGCTGCAGCGGCAGATGCTGGCTTTCCCTTTCCAAGCTGGATGTTCAAAAACGATCCAGACCGATTGAGAGTAAAAGGAGATGCTGCTGGCTGTGGGTCTGCCTTGGGTGCCGACGATGATGATGACGACGGAAAAGTCTCTGATGACCTGCGCATGGATGCGTTTGCGTCAGCCTGTGCTTTAGCTTTTGCTGCAACGCGCCGTTTCACGAGACTGGGGTTCTCAAGAAGCAGAATAATGGCACGCTCCTAGAGCAACCATGACAGCAGTGAAGCAGGTCAGTAAATGATGAAAGGATAGTATGGGAAGCCAGATAACGTACCGTGCTGCGATCAGCCAACTCAAGTGCAGCCAGTGCTTCTGCCGAGTCGAATCCCATTTCGACAATCTCTTGGGTTGCTTTCTGAACAAACGATTCGTTGGGCTATGGAAGTAGATGTTGCAGATATACAAGTATCAGAGAGGCTCCAACGAAGACAGGAATGGCATTGCAAACGAGACTTGAAAACATACATTGATTGACTTGACTGATAAGCGCTTATTTGTTGGCGATACCGGAGGTGGCGGATCTGGTTCTGTTGGCGCTTTTAGAGGCTGCGCAACATCTGGAACACCAGACAGAGATTCATCCGCTCGTGAAACTGAATGGGATGCTTCTTCAGCTTCGCCATTAGAAAGCAACGCAGGCTTTGGCGATTCAAGGTCGCTCGGAGACTCAGACTTTGACTGGGCAGATGCTGCTGGCTCAGTAGCTGCTGTGTTGCTTTGATCAAGCTGTATTGCATCGTTCTTTGACTGAACAAGTGCAGCAAGATCTTTGCAAATCTTTTGCAGTTCCGATGATGGCGGTTTGTCCAGTTTTTTGATAGCGCGCAAAACAAGCTCTCTTGCATCACGCTGTAGTACAGATGATCCACCAGGCGTTGTAGCAGCATTTTTGGTTGCCTGCATGATCTCATCAAACGTCTTTGCAACAAAATCGCGATATTCTAGACGCTGCGACGAGTACAGCTCATCAAGCTGGCTTGCCCATGTCGCAGAGACCATGTTCATGTCTTCTGCCTGTTGCTCAACCAACGCACGCATATTCGGAGATCCCTCAGCCAAACCACGCTGCACAATCTCGTCGAGTTGGCTTTTAGTTGCAGACAAGTGTCAGCATTGATGCTGGGATGGCAGATTCATGCAAACAGTAGCAGCCCCCAGAAAGCTTGAACTCACGCAGCTCTGAACCTCGAGATCTCATTGTCGCGCCTGAGGCAACAGTCTGCAACGACGACAGAATAAGCTTTCCCAAGCTGCAAAAGCACATCGAATATAGCCGAGTTCTGTGGATCACTGACGATTGCCTGGAATGCTTTTGGCAAGATGGGCTGAGAGCAGTAGCAGTGAGCATCGAGGGAGTTTGACTTGAGAGCATAGTACTTTGGGTGGGGTTTTCGATCAGCGATGATGACCAAGGACTCACCTCGACTCGCTTCGAGTAATTAGCCGAGTGACGAAAGTAAATGTCAGCCCACTGGTCGATGCGCTGGTCGATGTCTGCAGGCGATGGTTCTAGAACAGGCGAGTGTCAGTATTGAGCGCAGTCTTTAGATGGAACAAAGAGCGGGGCGATCTGTCGAACCTGGCATCAGCGAGCGAGCCTGCTGCTGGGCGAGAGCAAGGGCAGCAAGCGACTCGAGTGCAATGGCGAGAGATGTTTCGAGATACTCGGGAGCCACGCCGCCGGCAACCAGCGAACGAGCGTGGCGGCTGCTTGGCAGCCCTGGTGCAAGCGACAGTGTCGTCGTTGTTGTTGTTGTTGTCGCTGGCTTGCTGGACTGCGGCGGACTTGCTTGATCTGCTGCATCTGCTGCATCTGCTTGATTTGGTGGATCCGCCGTGGCACCTCCGGCCGGCCGCAGCTCTGCTTCCACCAGCCATGGCGGCGTGGCTGAGATGTTGCTGCTGCTGGGGTGGCGGCTTGCACGACGGACTGGTGCTGCTGCTGCTGCTGCTGGTGGTTGTTGTGATTGTTGCATCTGATCTCGTTGGGAACAGAAACTGTTTGTCGGATTACAAGCACAACAGTCACAGTCACAGTCACAATCGCAATGATGATGATGAAAGGAAACAAGAGTATCTCGCTTTGATTGCTTTATTTCTTTTGGCGCTTTCCTTGGCCACTCTGCACGGCAAGATTGCTCTTCCGCTTCACAGCCGCCACAAGCTGCTTCAGATCTGTCGCCGACTGTTCGGGCTTCTTGGCATCGTCGCTATCCTTGTCCTGCTGCGGCTGCTTGGAACCATCATATTCACGCGCTGCAATCTTGCTGCGGCGTTCCATTAGCACCTTCTCCATTGCCTTGGTCTTCTTGAACCTGATTGCACCATCATCGGAGCCAGATCCAAGTCATCAAGTGTCAGCAAATCAACCAGTAAACGTTGAACAGCCAGCAGAAGTATAGACATATCTGCCAGGAGCAACGAAAATTGAAATGCAAAGCGAGTGGTTCTTACTGAGGGTTCGTGGGATCAATAGCAAACTGATGGCTATCAAGAATGGCACTGAAGCGCGGATCTGCAACATCGATCTGGAAATCATCCTGTGTATCACCAAGATCCTTTCCAAGTTTGTTTTTGCTGCCTTTTTGCTTGCGTTTGGCTGCCTTTTCGTTCTTGATGACTGCTTTCATGTCAAAGTGGCGATTTTGTGTATTGGTTTCATCCATGAGTAGCAGCTCCAGCTCAGCTTTTGATCTTGCATTCTCAGCCTCTGCCGCCGCCTTGTTCTTGCGCTTTTCCGCCTTGCTTTCAGCTGGTGTTTCGACTGATTTGGATTTGGATTTGGCCGGCTCTTGATTAACGATATAGTCATACGATCCAATCAGTATTCTGATCTCGTTGCACAGACATTACAGATTTCCATTGTAAAACAAAACTCACTGGTCTCGTAGTCAGATCCAAAGTCCTCATTGAAGAATGGATCATCTTCGCGACCAGCCATATCATCTTCGCTTTCATCTTCATCCTGGTCCTTGTTTCCATCTGCCGTCTTGCCTTCGTATGCTTGCTGTCTCAGCTTGCGCTTCTCTTTGCGCTTGCGCATATAGGCATCAAACACGCTCTCGCCCTTTCGTGCCTTTTAAGCCCGAATAATTAATAGAGTCAGCAAAAAACAAAGCTGTGTGTACCATGCATCTCTAAAAACATTTCAACAGTACAAGTGACAATACCTCTTCTTCCTTTTTTCTTTCGAGCATGCTTGCAGCTTTTTCGCTCAACCCAGGCGCAAAAGTGATTTCAATGTTCTCTCCTTCGTCAAGATTCTTGCGTCCGAATGCATCAGCATCACCCTCGGAAGCAATCAATGCACGATACTTTGCACGCAGAGCGTCGGCATCGGCTCCAACTCCCAAATCGTCCTCGTCTTCTTCGTCCGAAGATGCAATGTATGCCTTGAAATCCATATCGCGAATGTTCTCCTTTGTGAATTTCCGGCGAGTTATCCGCGTGCGTTCAGGGTCCTCATCATCCCACGTCAATTTGACATTGGAGTGCTGCAGCGCGTTGGTGACGAAGTCAGCTGGCTGATAGACGACGGGTGCATCTGATGCAACGTCATGAGGCTTATCGTCAAACGTCATGCCATCAGGGATATATCGAAGGTCGAAAAAGTTTGCAGTGGATTCAAATTCGGTGGAATCGCATGCTTGGTAGATTGCACGAGCTGTTTCGACTGAATCGCATTCAACAACGGCGTAATAGTAACGCAGGCGTTCGAGCTGGTACTTTCGGAGCTTTGTGGTGTTGAACTCTTTTCCATCGTCGTCATTGACGAGAAGACCATTCTTTGTGTCACCATCTTCATCGTCTGACGTTGATTTGAAGATCTCGGCTGGTGGTCCGTGAATGAGCTCAGATGCGAGGCGCTCTTTGCCAAACTCTGATGGATAGATGGTGACAGAGTGCAGGATGCCGGTTTTGGGTTTGAATGCATCAAACACTTTGTATAGATCGCGTGCGCGGACATTGTCCCAGTCCATGTTGACGACAGCAAAACGACGTGTTTCGTCGCCAACTGGTACATTCTCCTCTGCGTAAGGCCCGATTTGGATTGATTGGTCGTCTGCATCAGCGACTGCAGTTTCATCGACATCTTCTTCGTCATCGTCATCATCGTCATCGTCATCATCGGAGGATTCGAGCAAACCCTCGCCACGAGCAAGATCCAAGCCTGGAGTTGATTCCAGATCCTCGTCTTCTTCTTCGCCTTGTTCGTCTTGATCACGACTCTTTAGTTCAACCTCATCCTCCTCATCTTCCTGTTGCTCATCTTGATCTTCTTCTTGTTCCTCAAGCTTGTAGAATCGCTGGAGATCCTTGCTGGCAGATTCAGTCTTGCGTCGGCCATATTTATCCACCTTGGCTGCATCATCCCATCAACGATGGCGTTGACAAAGGTAGTCGAAGCAGACATTGTCAGACATCAGGCCGTGACTTTTCCATCAATAAACAAATCAACGGCAAAAAGAGACAGAGAGAGCAGCAACTCACGGCCAGAATCAGACGACCCAAACTCCTTGCTGGACAGCATGCCAGCAAATCGTTTGTCAATCGATATTTTAGTAGCATCCCGCTTGATTTTAGCGAACCGAGGGTCAGAATGGATTCGAGCGAAGCGCGAGTCGGTTGTGACGGGATACAGCTCTCCCTTTTGTTTGGGTTCGCCAGATTTTTTAGCCTTGCTGGCATTCGAGCCCTGAGACTTTCCGTTCCTATCGCTGTCCTTTGCCATTTGTCGCTATTTTGTCTGTGCTCTGTCACGCACTCTCGCACTCTCTCTCCAGTGTCCTCCTTTCTTGCTTCTTTTTTTCTCGATGCGAATCTTGAAATGGAACAAATCAGTCTACCTGAGGACTTTGGTAGTCCTCATGAACAGCCTGCATTCAAAACTCGACCGATTGCAGCAATATCAAGCACTGTTCCCGCTCGATCGCAGCAATGTGTGGAAGGATCGTCATGCACCTGGATGCCAATGAGCTTGAAAACATATGGCAAAGAAATGGCCAGCAACGACTGCGATGGAACAATCGCAATGAATACCGTCCTGGCTTCAATGGTAACAACCCAGCAGCCACAAAGTCTATAAACCAAACCTGAGTCAGTTGCAATGAGTCAAGCATTCCAACTAACGCATCTCCGTTTGAATTGGCGGTGGGGGGCGGTCAAAGTTGGACCTGGGCGACGGCAGCCTGTGCTCATGCGTCCAAGACAAGAGCAGCAGCAGCAACAGCAGCAACAGCAAGATGAGCAGCAGCAGATGCCAGAGCTTGTTGTCGAAAGCATGGTGCGTCATCTCAATGAATGCCAATCTGGTTCGCACAAGCCAAAACTCAGAAAGCTGCACCGCCTCACACAATGAATGCTGGTGCCAGAAATGGGGCATGCACTCTCAGGGAATTAGCGCAGCACCAAGCAGCCTGGTGATCAACTGCCGCGACGACACACTACGATCCACGCGACCCATGTTCCGCGAACTGAAGCACACAAACCGCTGCATCGTGCCAGTCGAAGGGTATTTCGAATGGCAACGCACCAAAGAACACAACCAACCGTATCTCGTCAAACACACATCCGATCCTGTCATGTATCTCGCTGCAGTCTTTTCATCCGAGGGCTTTGCTGTTGTCACTGTCCAAGTTGCAGAGAACTTGCGTTTCTTGCATGATCGTATGCCTGTCATTCTTGATTCCCAAGAGGATATGGATCTCTGGATGGTGAGAAAGAGTATGGCTGTTGGTGCTGTTTCGGCGCGTTGAATAGAGAGATGCAATGAGACGGAGATGGTATTTGTCAGCGGAGAGTATCAATGCTGACCGACAAGTGCAAACAACAAATGCCTTACCACGGTGACTAAATGGGCTGCATATTGCATAGGATCCCAAAGTGCGGTTTACAGATCAGGTCCAGAAACTCATGAAACCAAAGACATCGGGTCTTGTTTGGTTCCCCGTTTCTTCAAAGGTCGGATCTATCGCAAATGATTCCGAGGACTGCATCACGCCGATTACTGTCAGGAAATCGCAGTCCATTGACTCGTTCTTGAAGCGCACTGATGTGGATTTGGCTTCATCGCTGGATAATACATCGTCAGCATCAGCATCGGCATCAGCATCGGCGACTGTGTCTGCACCTACATCGTCAGTTAAACGCTCGCACGACACTGATGCACAGGCTGCACGGGACACACCTACTAGGGATCCGTCGCAGTCGCCCTCAAAGAAGTCGCGAATCACACACTTCTTTTCAAAGCAGCCGCAGCCACAGCAATGAAACTTGGAAACTAATCTTGTCTCAAAGGCGAAACCTTCATTTGTGATACCAAACATGTACAATGCTAGGAGAGACTGAAAAACCAAGTGTGGGGTCCCTCTCCTTGTATTGACCTTCACACATATGCAATTGTGTGACAATCAAAAATACATGGCAGGTATCTGGCGAAGATTAGTGAGTATTGTGGGGGGGGGGGAGGAACAAAGAAAGGGAGAAAGCTTAGAAAAAGAAGTGTCGCAGGTGTGCAGATGTGCAGGCGTGCAGGTCGGGATGATGGGATGACGAAGAAGATGCTGATGCTGATGGGATAGCTTAGGTGGTGGAAAAGGCATGCAGAAAAGGGCTTGGATTCAAGTGGCAGACAAGTTTCTTAGAACCAGCTGCTGCTGTTGCTGTTGTTGTTGCTGCTGCTGCCATTGTTCTGCGAGCCGCCATAGCCGCCGTAGCTGTTACCGCCGCCGAATCCACCGCTGGCAGGGCGAGATCCAAAGCTGGCGCCACCAGATTGATCACGACGGAAATCAGTGGCACCGAAGCGGCCACCACGGCTGCCGCGACCGCCACGACCACCACGAGTGTTGCGACCAAAGCCACCAAAGCCGCTGCGCGACTGCTCGAGCCATGGCGGGATCACTTGGTTTGCCTCGGTCAGAATCTCAATCAGGTCGCGAACAATGTTGCCGTTCTGGCCCATGTTGAAGAATGCTGTTGCTTTGCCAGTGTTTCCGGCGCGTCCGGTACGACCGATACGGTGCACATAGTCGTCAATGTCGTTGGGCAGGTCATAGTTGATGACGTGCGTGACATTGGGGATATCGAGGCCACGAGCAGCGACTGCAGTGGCAACGAGCACAGGGGTCTTTCCAGTTCGGAACGAATAAAGAGCAGCTTCACGTTCGCGCTGGGTACGGTCGCCGTGGATGGCAGTCGCAGGGAACTGCTGGTCAATCAGATAGTTGCACAAGATGTCTGCCGAGCGCTTGGTTTCGACAAAGACAAGAGTGAGGTTTGCAGCAGGGTTCGGGCTGCTCTGTGCAATATCCCAATCAGTGGCAAGAATGTCGAGCAGCACCGAATGCTTGTCACTCTCCTCGACAAGCTCAATGTGCTGGGTAATGTTCTGCGAAGTGGAGCCGACGCGGCCAACAGCGATGAAGACGTAGTCGTTCAGGAAGTCGCGAGCAAGCATCTGGATATCACGGGGGAAAGTAGCCGAGAACATGAGGGTTTGACGCTCTGCAGGCATATCTTCACCATCAACGATACGGCGGATCTGAGGTTCGAAACCCATATCCAGCATGCGATCTGCCTCATCCAACACGAGATAGCGGATGTTTTCAAGCGACAGGCGGCCGCGCTCGATAATGTCGACCAAGCGGCCGGGTGTAGCCACAAGCAGCTGGCAGCCACGTTCAAGATCACGCAGCTGGTCGGCAATCGGCATACCGCCATACACTGCGCAAGGTCGCACCCACGAGCGATATGCAAACTTCTTTGCCTCTTCGTAGATCTGCAGTGCGAGCTCACGAGTCGGAGCAAGGATGAGCGATGTAGGCTTGATTTTGTTGCGACGAGGGTCGGGGAAGCCAGAGTCTGGTGCAGGAGCGCCATCCTTGAAGTTCTGGCTGAGAATCGGCAACAAGAAGGCGGCTGTCTGTAATTGAAAGCAATGCAAGCAGCAACATGCGATAAGTAGATGGACTGGGGTAATCTTATTCAGCCGTGATGTAAGATGAGCGGATAGGCAGGTATACCTTTCCGGAGCCAGTCTGAGCGCAGGCCATCAAGTCTCTGCCAGCAGTGACGATGCCAATGGAGTGGCGCTGTACAGGCGTGGCGTTGGAATATCCAGCAAGTTTGATGTTGGACTTGACAAGATCATCGAGATCTGACTCAGCAAAGCTGGAGATGGCGGCAGGCGCATTGTTGCCCGAGACTTCAACGGGAATGTCATCATAGCGGTCAAAGTTGATACCGCTGGACTGCTGCTGGCCATAGAGCTTTGCCTCGAGTCCAAGGTCGCGCGCCTTGACATCTGGACGGCTGTAGAATTCATCAGATGGATCCTTCTGATACTCGCGGCGAGACTGACCACGAGGACCACCCATGCCACCCATGCCACCCATCGGTGCAGGAGGACGGCCGTTAGAGTCCCAGCCGGTGCTTCGGCTGCATGCGAGTGTATTGAATGCATTTCAAGAGTTGCCGTTGCAGAAGCGCCACGTTTACCCGTCAACGTCACCGTCACCGTCATCGAATGCGATGAGTCAGGAAATGGATGGCAGGCATTGGTTGGTTGGTTGGTTGGTTGAGAGTTTTTTTTTCCACAAAGGGAAAGCGGCGTTCAAGTTGACGGCACACAGCCAGCACAGAGCATTCCGAGAATGAGAACAGACAGAGTCGCATTGAGATTCACGGCATGCAGGTACAGAGAGAATGACGAGAGAGCAGTTAGTGTCTGACTCAAGGGAGGGTTCGTGCAAGGGATTGCAACCATTTGGTATGGAGGCACTGCATTCGCAACCAAATAAGTGTATATGGAGAGAGAGGAAGAGATGTCTATTGGAGTGGAGTGGAGTGGAGTGGGGAGTTGCATATGTGTGTGTGTGTGTGTGAATGGCAGCAGGTATGGTATGCATACAGCACAGCACAGCAGAGCAGAGCAACATACCGATCGCCGCCACGAGGCAAGCCTGAAGATGGGAAGGGGCGAGCAGGGGGAATGCCGCCTTGTTGGCCCTGGGGAAACGAACGTTGTTGGCCAGGAGGACGCTGCGACGGGCTTGGGCGAGCACCAGCACTGGCGCCGGCACCGGCACTGATGTTGCTGTTGCCAGTGGCATTGCCATTGCCATTGCCGCTACTACTGGTTTCTGCAGTGGCCTGCTGCTCCTGCATCTTGCGAACATGCGGTGGCACATAGGCCTTGCGTGCAGTGGTTGCGCCATTGGACCCAAGCGACAAGTTGCCGAGCTGGTCGGAAAGAGTGTTGGTGTTGGTGTTGGTGTTTGTGCCAGACATTTTTTTTCTTTGTCGAAACTGAACAGCGGCGGACAACAACAAAGTCATCACACTGGTGTCCTGAGGACGGCTGTCCGACTGGATGATTAGCCGAATCTTGGATTCGAGAGGAAACAAGACTGCGGTATTTTTGGGGTGGGAGGAAATAGCGCAACTCAGATTGTGCATGTGTGCGATTCCGCACCTTCACACAGGTGGCATATGCATTCATTGAGTTCATTCCAAATTATGATAGAAGGAAAAAGGTTAGAGACTTGAAGAGTTCGATAACAATGAGCTGCAAGGATGCAAGAAACCACCACAGGCACGAGAAGCAGCTTGACGTGAGAGGCGGAGCAGTGGCTTGTGCACAACAGTGCTTATTGCTGGCGCGTGGTTGGATCTGATGTGTTAGATGTGGGTGATGCGGCAGATGCTGCAGAAGATGGCGATCCAGCCGTCACAGACTGAGCTGGTGGCGGCGGTGGCGAGCCGGCAGATGCACCTCGTGTGCCAACTGTGCCGCCTGTGCTCCCGCCGCTAGCAAGCCG
>AFSM01002207.1:0-11274 GCA_000235945.1 Homolaphlyctis polyrhiza JEL 142
CTGTGCTTCTATCAGTGTCGGTGCTGACTGGGAACTGTATCGTCACGCCGCAACCCCAACGGTCTCGCTTGGTCCCAACAACAATAAGGCGCTGGTTGAACGCAGAGTGCAGGAGCTTGGCGGAACCTTTGCGGCTTCTCTGACAACAGACGTCACACATTTGATCTCAAGCTCAACAACGTCACAGAAATATAAGGCACGCCGAGCTCTTTTAATACTCTAGGACTATTGCTATGGGATCGGCTTATTCATCAGACTCTGACATGCTTCGCCGCTACGTGCAGGTTGCATTTGCAAGACTCGGCATTCCAATCATTTCGCCACAGTGGATCTCCTGCCTGGAAAGTTCGAGTACCATCGAGGTGCGTTTGTCGTCACTCTCCAGCTGGAGCAGAAGGCAGTGTGACGATGGATTGCTGACACTTTAAGTCGGCGGCGTTCTTTACCAGCCGTTTGATCGGTACTTGTTGCCGCCATTACAAGGCACTAGAATCTGCTCGACTGGCTTTCCTTCCAACATGCGCGAGACCGTCGAACAGTGTGTCATGGAGCTTGGTGGCGCATTCACGTACAACTTAACAAACGACTGCACGCACCTCATCTGCTACACGCCTTCAACCAACAAGTATGAGCACGCCAAAAAGCTCAAGATCAAGACTGTGTCGATTGACTGGCTCAACGAGTGCTTTAAGCGAAAAGGTTTGGAGGGCATTGATTGCAACTGGGAAAGAGGGTTGTTTTCTAATGCTATGGCTGCAATGGATTGGCGCAGGTCGCGTTGAGGAAGATGACTATCCCGTAGTGGCGCCGTCAGATGAGACAGCAAATCGCAACATCGACAGTGCAGCAGCTCAGTATCTAGATCGCTGTAACATCTTTGTTGGCGAGGGATTCGACGACTCTGTTTTAGAGCTGATCCGTAAAGTTGTTCGTGAGGGTGGTGGCAGCATGCCAAGAACTTTTGATGGGTTTGTGACGCACTATATCATCTCAGGCAATGCCCCAACTGCAAAGTAAGCTCCGTAGAGTCTCTGATTTCCGGTTTATTATCGACAATTGACTAGTCTGGCATGTGTTGGTTAGAGATCTGCAACGATTAGAAAGCATCTCTTCGCCTACATGGGTCGTTCGATATAAATGGTTGAGCGAGTGCTACGCAAGCAAGACACAGATTCCAATCGATGATTTCCTGGTCAATACTGATGGTGAACAGATCATCCAAGAGGCAGATGTCAGTCGACCAGACCAACAGCAGCAACAGCAGCATCATAAGCAAGGTTGGCTCAGTTTGTCTCGCTGCGTTTGAAATCTTACCGGTATATGTATATCACTGACTTTTGGTCACGACAGCACATGGAAAACTGTTTTTCCAGTCTAAAACGTTTAAGATCTACAATCTGGGGAATGCACAGGTCAGATATCGTTGCAAGACTTGCTTTGAACTGGCATCTGACAGTAGCAACTGACGACGTTTCACCTACCTTACAGACTGCTGTTGTTGAGAAACTGGTTGCTCAATATGGCGGTAGGATATGCACAAACGACTCCCCAGACTATATTGTGACTGGATTTCGGTAATATCGATGTCGAACTGGCTCTGATGCAGTCTAATTTATATGCTTGGGGTTTCTAACAATCATTTGTCGATGCCTGCATGATTAATAGTGAAGGATCTAGGCTGGCTAATGCTGAACAGGAACATAGCCACAATAGCCAAATCGTAACCACGTTTTGGCTCGAAGCATGCTCATATGCAAAGACAATCGTCAATCCGAACAATAATGTGTTGTATAGACCGAGCAAACACGCATCGCCTCCAACAGGTGCTGTCATACGCTATCAAATAGATATTCTGAATCCTTCACTGATTTGGACCATGAATTCTTTGAAACAGACGCTCAGTTCAACATCTGCAGTGCGGGTTATTCACATCACGATCTATATCTACTACAGCGCGCAATCAAGGCACTGGGTTAGTGTGTTGCTCGGCTCTCAGCTAATCGACAGCTAGCTCTCCCACTTACCAATATGATTGATCGCTTGCACTCAAGGCTGGACGTATTCTCAATTGCTCGATAACAGCTGTCAGGTGCTGGTTTGCCACCCAATCGCCGGTATAAACACGCCAAAGTTCTTACAGGCAAAGGAGCGGCAAGTCAAAGTTGTTGACAGCAGTTGGGTTTTTGAATGCTTGGAGCAAGGGCGATACGTCAATTGCGATGCATTTGTGGTTCCAAAAGAGCCATTTATGTTAGGAAACCGCAGCAAGACACGCGAAGCTCGAACACTGAGCCTCGAAACAAGCGGCTTTATCCAAGCCATTGCTCGTCCAAACTCAACTGTCAAATCCAGCTTGCCTACTGCAGTTGCTGCCGACTCGACTGCGACTTTGGCACCGACGGTACGAGAAAACACCACTGCAACTGCCGCTGCAACTGCAACTGAGCCGGTCGGCGACCAACAGCCATCTACAAAGCCGAGTAAGCCATCTGCGCTCGACAAACAACCATCATTAAACACGAAACACGCTCAGTTGAGCACCGAACAAGCGGAATCACCGATATCAGCAGTAGATGATATTGTAATGTTTTCCAAAAAGCAACGATCTACCTCCAAGGTTAGCCTCAAGCTTGGTGCACCACCAATGTGCTCATTAGTTCATATTACATCGATTTGACTAACCGAGATTTCCTCAGATGCGTCCTCTGACAAAGGCATCTGAGATCGAAGCGCCGGCAAGTGACTCGGCTGTTTCGGAACCATCGACAACACATATACGCTATGTCGATCCAGACAGTGTTAATGAGAAACGCAAGCTGTTCCAACACCTGGAACTCGCCAATAAGAAGCAGCGGGGTGGAGAGAATCATAAGCACGATATCCGTGGGCAAAAGTCATTATCGCAGTCACAACCAGCATTCCTGTTTACAGGAGTTGATGTGTCATCCAGAGCAGCAATGGATGGGATTATTAAGCAGATTGGTGGACGCGTTCTATCGTCCTCTGGATGGTCGCAAGAATGCACACACTTGATCACCGCCGCACCGGGTCGATCTGAAAAGTATCTTGCTGCATGCGCATCAGGCAGATGGTAACACACTGTTTCTATCTCTGTCTGTTGATCCCTGTCTCTGCGTGTGTTGTCGCTTGTTCATTGCCAAATGTGTACTTATTGGTCGTGCCAATTCCAATCCAGGATCCTCAAGCCTTCATTTTTGCATGCAAGCCAAGCAGCTGGCCGCTTTGTCGCTGAGGTGGATCATGAATGGAGCGCACAAGGTAAACTAGATCTTTTGATATGCTCGTTGAAGATGTCTTGTTTCTGAAAAGGCAGTACTTTGGGTTTGCACATTGTTAGATGCTGGACAGTCAAGCATACCAGCAACAGCCGCACGCAGATGGCGCAAAGAAATCCAAGAGGGTGGCAAGCAAGGTAGCGTGCTTTTACACATTGATACTCTGCCAAACAATGTGCAAGAAGTGATTCTGGCTCCAAACCAAGCCAGTGCTGATCATTTGAAAAACTACCCATGTACAAGGGAGCTTTGTGGGATGGAAAATCCTATTGCTGATTGGCGATGCGAACAAACGAGATGGTTTCCAAAATGTGCTTGAGGCTGGAAAAGCCCAAGTTGTCATTGCAACTGCATCGAACCTTGATGCGGTTCTTGATGTAAGCTCATCAATTGAATGCCTCGAATCCCAACAAACCTGGTCATGCAAGGACTGTGGCTGACTGTTGCTGGCTGTTGCTGGCATAACCATCGCAGAGATCAATTGATCTTGCCATTGTTGACGCTTCTACGCGGCACTTGGTCCAGAGACTCGATCGCTTTGATATTGCAGCATATGAAACGCAAATGGTGGTCGACTTTCTGTTTTCGGATCATCCTGACAAGGACCGATATCGCGTCAAGGCGGCGTAAACCCCTCCAAGAAGTAATAAACGATAGTAGTAAAGTACAGCAACACAAAGAAAGGGCATGTCTATATTCTCTTTTTAGAAAAGCAGTTTTATTGCCGCACCAGCTGTACAAACTCGCGAAGATACTTTTTGAGAGCCTTCTTGTCCAGATTGACGATATTTGCACAGAATGTTTGGGTGACGGCTTCGGGACAGCCACGCGATGGAAGGTATGCTTTGGACAGAACCTCAATGTACTCGAGGCCAAACACCTCGAACGCCGTCTTGTGCAAGTTTGCAAGCTCGGTCAGCAGCACTGCGGCCTGGCCATCCAAGGGGTTGAATGAGGGTCGCAGTGGGAGTTCAAACATGGCTGGCACAATGCTCTCAAACACAAACTGGTTGAAGCCAGCAAGAGGCATTCGCTTCAGTCCCGGATCTCGAGCCTGGGCAACAGTTGTGCCATTTGTGAGAGCCTTTTTCAACGCGGTTGCATCTGCACCGCCTTTTACTGTGGAAACTGATGTTGCTGTCTGTCCATGCAGAGTATCGTCGCCTGCCCAGCAGTAGGTCATCTTTGCAAAGAGTGAGAAAACAAGTTTGTGCACAGACGCATCTGAATTATCGTCAAGGCACAGCAGAATCGACAGCAAAGTTGTGTTGAGATGCTGTATATTGCCTGTGAGTGCAGATATAGGTCACCGTCAGTTTAGTGCATAGCCTGCATATAAAACATTTCATGGCACCTACTTGGAGATGTCAGAACTTCAGGCATATCGGCATTAAACAGGGCAACAAGCAAGGTAAGATAGGCGCGCCGTAGGCTAAGCTGCTGAATAAAGTCATCGGTGCCAGCAGCTGGTTGGTTTAGGAATAAAAAGATCTTTTCTCGCAGAGGTCCCCAAAGGCTTGTGAGGATCCCGACAATCGAAGATTTAAACTTGTGAATCATGAGGCCAATAAAGGGCAAGAAGTCAATGAGCTCGGTGGCGGTCGAGCTCGAGAGTAAACCGGCAGACAAGAAGGTAGGCAAATGATCAAAGACAGCAGGTCCAACGCAGCCAACGAGTCGTTGTAGAGCGAAGCGCGCCTATTGAATGGTGGGTGGTGAAAACAGAAATCAAGTGGGTGAGTGAGTGAGTGGTTGAGCGATGGCTTGCTCATCATAGCTGTAAAGGAGTAAAAGACTAACCGCATTTCGAATGCGATGATCAGCACTGAACTGCTGCAATACAAGCAGGATGCGATGCAGAGCTTCTTGGAAGATCTGAGCCGCTTGTACATCCATTGAAAGTCTTGTAGAATGGGCTGTGGTTGAGGATGTTGGCGGTGACGACAGAGTTTCACTGCCGATATAGTCTGGAAATCCTTTTCCGATACTGCCGATAGCAGTAATGGCATCAGCGAGAAGAAGAATAGACGATGGGTCCAGATCTTCGGGACTAAGCTGACGCTGAAGCTGCGTTTCTATCAGAAAGACCATTGGCGACAAAGCAGAACGCAGCAGGCCAGATCGCTTTGCTTCATCGACTGTATCGAGTGAGATTAGGAAGCCCACAGCTTCAAATAGGAACTGTTGGCTATCAACTTCGGCTGCGGAATCCGATGTCGCAGTTTGGATATTTGGAATGGATGTTGCAGATCCACCATTTGATGTTACTTCTACTGACGAGCGCGGCGCAATGCTCAGTAGGTCCTTGATGCTGTCTAGAAGGCTGTGTGAGTACTGGCCAATGATTTGCCGCAGCGATTTGATGAATCGCAGGAACAGATAGTTTAGACGGATTCGAACAAACAGGCTCGGGTGATGCAAACCTCGAGAATCGACAAAAGCCTGGAGTGCAGAAGGAAGATATTCTGGACGTTGTTCGAAAAAGTGCGAGTACCGTACAACCGCCTCGAAAAAGATTATGGGAATCGAATCATGTGGATAGCTCGAGATATCTAGCAAGGGCAGTCAGAATCATGTAAATCAGGAGAACCAATAAGCAGGCTGTGTGGTCTTACTGCTTTCAAACAACAGTGCCATTATCTTTCCGAGCGATGATAGGTCGCCTGATGGAGTCACGTAAGTTGGCAGAGCTACAGTAGACAGGACAGCGAAAAAGTGAGTTCCTCTTCGCAGCTAATCATCCAGGCAAAGCTCAGTAGAGCACACGTTTTACCTTTAAAGGGTTTTGCTTCGATAAAGATGTGGAGCAAATACAACGAGAGCTCTGCATCTGGCCACTTTAGCACAGTCTGCAAAGGCTTTCCAGCAAGCACGCCACGCTGCAGTCGCTCAAGATTATGACAAACGAGGTTTGAGACAGTCGATACAAAGAGTGTGTCGTCGATGGATGCGATTGATTCAAGAAACGCCTTGATGCTCTGTGAAGAGTCGAATGTCAGAAAGAGTCAGTAGCTGCCTTTGGTAGAAGCAGATTGATATTGCTGTAAATGTTGTGGATAGCAAACCTTTCGAAGTTGGAAGAATAAGTCGTCCTCATCATCTGTATCTCCGCCAAGCTTGTATTCTTCATCATCTAGATACTTCATCTTGCCGATCAAGACATGGAGCAACCGAGCAAGATTGTCGCTCTGCAGCTGAGACATTCCCTCTTTTTTGATGCGCTTAAGCAATAAAAGAAGTGAGCTCACAAACGGGAAGAGTATCGACACTGTATCATCAAACTCGTTTGACAGAAATCTCTCAAGAAACGGAAACGTCGCATCAAGACCTTGGAGCGCCTGCACACGATCATACACGTTTTCGGATCCCGATGACAACTGCAAAGCTCTAAGCCGATGGTATTAATCAGCTTTGCTAGTTGCTCATCCAAACGTTCTGACGACGTCTGCACTGTGGAAAGGATTGTCGGAAGTTTCAGCAGGCTGAGCAACTGCAGTTTATCGGTGGGTTTCATGCCTTTGGCCACAATTTCAGCAAGGCAGTCGCACGCAGCAATTTGTAGGTCTTCGATTGCGAGGAAGCTCAAGAGCGCAGTAACAAACTCTGGTCGAAGAACCAGATTGATGTCGATCCATGACACATATGCGCCAAACAGCCCCAGACATGTATTTGTGATATCTGGATCTGCACTGGTACCAGACTGCAGGATTGCCAGCCAGGCATCGACGAGACGAGCAACAGCACTCTCGCGCATATAGTCTTTGATGATGGTATTTCGGGCAACATCTTCGGCTGTGCGAGAGACATACTGACAAACGACTTCTTCGTCAATCGTCTTGCAGATTCGCAGAAAAGCGACAATCATCGCACGCTGGGCATTCGACATCGACAGAGCCTCAAAAAGCTGGTCAAAGAATGTGGGCCATTCGTTTGGATATTGCAGTTTGAACAGCTGGACAATCGTGACGCACAGACGGTTAAGCAGGAATGGCGGCTTGCTGCCATCGAGAGCAAATGGCTGGAACAGCGACCAAATGGTTTGTTGAACAAAAATCCGTTCGTTTGGTGCCAGCGAGTTGTAGCGACCGAGCAGCATACTGTCGATAACCTGCATGTAAAAGAAGAGAAACTCGGGTCTATATCGAAAGATCAATAACTGCATGTGGAACAGCATGCGAATCCTACTGGGTCTTTACTGGGCAGCCGCCACTAGAATGGCAGTGTGCAGCAGCAGCAGCAGCAGGAACTCATGCAAGGATTCCCAACTTGACAGCGACGAACTGCAATGTTTTTTTTGCAAGCTGCTCCTCACAAGCGACAGCACAGACACCAACACACCTTGTTGGCTGCGGGTCCGCCAGGGCTGTGAGACAGAGTTCCCAGCCCCGCGGCGAGTTTTTCAGCTGCTCGATGTATTCCGTTGCCTGGCGTTTGACATTAGGGTCAGGTGAGCTGTAGGCGAGTTCAACTGCCCGTCGAAGATCGTCGGCCATGTGTATTGTTTTTGCAGGAGAAATGCTCGAGGCTTTTTTTGCTCAAACCGCCGAGCAAAGGCGGAGAGAGATGACACGGCTGAGTCGGCTTGTTCATCGGATCTCACTCGTCGAGCAACAGATATGGAGGATAAGAGAGTGGGTTGAGCAGGATACTTTGTGCAAGTGGCAGCTTTATTTGGCATGGCTTGGCTTGGCTTGGTTTGGCTTGCCATCGTCACGCTCAGCGTCCGCCAGCTGCAGATGTGTTTCCATTTCCACCAAAGAAAGACGAGATGCGATTGGACACCAGACCACTAACAACGCTGCTTAAGATGCCCTGATCAGCGATGTAGTTTGCAATCTTCTTTTTGGCATCCTGCTCAGTTGTCAGGCGTTGAGT
Source organism: Homolaphlyctis polyrhiza JEL 142 (assembly GCA_000235945.1). NCBI lineage: Eukaryota > Fungi > Chytridiomycota > Chytridiomycetes > Rhizophydiales > Homolaphlyctis > Homolaphlyctis polyrhiza. The sequence goes on from AFSM01002207.1 coordinate 8,172, forward strand.
GGCATTTAAACGGTTCGCGTCAGCATCCGGTGCACATCGACCCAGAAGATAATGCACAGGCATCAACATCAACATCAGCATCAGCATCAGCATCAGCAGTAACAGTAACAGACCTTTTCGCACTGTATATATCCAATAAGATTGGCAACGTTCATCGAGATGGCCACGATCGTGATAGTCAGCCATCCAGGCTGGAACTTGAGAAATGCAGCAACTGCAAACAGCGTCCAGATGGCCGGTGAAATATACAGCCCCATCCAAAAGATTCGGGAATCGACATTGTTGAGCACACGATTCTGCATACTATCATGTCAGATATAATGCTGGTATGCAGCATTGGAGTTGGGATAGTTCATGGACTGTACAGTATTCTATCCAAACCTCTCGAGACTCAAACACCCATTGGTTTGTGCCGTCATCGCGGATCTCGTTCCACCATCGTAAGCCAACAAGTAACCTGCCAGTGACGTTCTTGACAGTCCAGAAGTCAAAGGCAAGCAACAGAATGATTACGACGAACATCATGATGAAGTTGGATGTGAAGAAGCCCGAGAGCAGATATACAACAATGGCTGCTGTGCGGAACAGCAAGTGGAAGACCAGGGCAGTTGGATGGCTGTGCAGCGTCAGTTGATACAGATATCCGTCAGTACAGTTGCCGTGCGGTTCGAGACTGTAGTAGCGACATGGCTGCCACCTTGCGCCAGCAGAGCGCTAACACTGCGGTGCGTGCTCTCGAGCCAAAGTGGGGGACAAACCTGGACTGTTGCAAGAGTGTTGGTTCTGGCCGTGAAGTTGCCTGTGTCTGGGCAGACTCGATATCACCGTCAATGCGGCCAAACGGCGCAGCGCCAGAAACAAGGTTCTCTCGATCTGCCTGCTTATCAACAAGCATGGCAGCAGTGTCAGTGCCGTTGTTCAAACTAGCTGTCTGCCTGCCGCTCGCTGCCTGCAGCCGGCAGCTCGCAAGTTGTCAGACACGCACCATCTCTGTCAAAGTTGAAGAAACAACAGAATCAGTTCTGGAAATGGACAACACACACTCGACTTGAATGTCGTCCATCATGTAGATCTGGTCTATTCATACTGGCTGCTGCTACTGTCATGGTCGCTTTATTCGGAAATGCTCTGCCAGATAAGACGATGGATGTCGGTGAGTGAGATCACAGATCGAGGAGTTCCGCGTGCGTGTTCTACCACCCAGATACGATGCGCCTTTGTGGCAACAAGCTTTCGTACAACATGGTGCATGGGAGTGGTTTCAGTGACATCAAAGGATGGTGTGATTTCCTGTTGATCAAGAGTAGCAGTCAGGAAGACGGCGTTAGCTGCTTGCGGTAATACTAAACGTAATAAAGTCGAAAACAACAGACTTTTCCATCAGACATGCCGCTTTGCCGATCAATGAACTGAACAAGCTGGAGCACCGTGCCGTTGAGAAGTTCAAAAGAAGACGATTTTAAAATCCATTTGATGTCATTCATGTCGAGATTGGATACTAGGAATCCAAGATGGTCAACAACTGCAAGCGACGTGACTTTGTTCTTGACTGAAATGTAATGCCGTTTTCATGTTAAACGTGAAGCTTGAGTAAGATCTCTGACCAGCAAGCATCGGATTGCAGCAATAGCAGTTGAATACTAAATGGATTGCAAATGACTGACCCATAAGAGCGAGTGCGTTGGATACATTGGTATGCATGTCTACTGAGATAATATTCTTTGTTCCAAACTGCAACTCTTTAACCTACAATAGCAAATATGAATGGGTCCATCTTTACGTCTTCAGCAAGGTTGGCTATAGAGCCAAAGTCATCGACCAAGGCAGCAGCCTTACTGTTTTGTTCATGAGCTCCTTGAGATCTGGAAACTCATCGAGCTAAAATGACCGTTGCAAGATCGCCGTATCAGTGATGTGGTTTGATTGATTGGTAACAAATATCAAGTTAAATGGCCAGCAGACTGGCAGAGATGGGCGAATGAAGACTGGCTTACATGATTGGAGATATAGCGGATGCTGGTGGTTTGAGAGACGATGCCTCGTGCTGTTTTTGACGCCTGGCTATCAGTCACGAGAACTCTATGAACACCCTATCAAGGCAAGGACGCAATGGTTGTTAAGCTTTCAGGCAACTCTGGCATACCAAAGGCAACGTGGCGCTGTTCTATTCACACCTTGCCAAACAGCTCGACCTAGAATGAACGGAGCATCAACGTATGCTATCAGAAATCATCGTGGTTGGTTCGTCGGCAATCTGGCAATGCAGAGTCGGCGTTTATGTCCTACCAAGTCAGCGAACGGCGTATTGGGCAGCATGACATGCAGCGGATTCCGTGCCGAGAGGTCCGATGCAAGCTTGACGGGAATAGACTGCTCTGGTTGAGCAGCGAGCAGTTCTTGTATTGGCTTGGAGTCACCATCAGGCAGAAAGCCTCTGATGGTTCCAAACAACATCAAAGATACAATGTCTCGATAATCGAACATTCCGACGAATGCCTGCGCCTTCTCGTCCCATATTGGCGCCGAGGAAATCTCGTTCTCTATGAGAGTCTAAAGCGAACAGTCATTAAACATGACTATTCTGTGGTTCAGACTCAAAGGCAACTGACCTGGCACGCTTGCTCTACAGGCGTTTCTGCCTTGACATAGAGGAGTACCTGCTGTTCCTCTTCAAGCAAGCGCTCGATCGGCAGATGTCGCCAGTTGCTCGATTGCATTTTGACGTTGTGATTTGGCCACACTTTTTACCAAACTGCCCCCGCTGAAAACACAATATCAAAGTCCTCAGGTCACAACAAACTCATCAACAACACGCTCATGAAATGCAAACCATCTCAACTTGCATCGACAATCGCCATGGCCATGGCATCTGCCACACACTATCTGTCTGACACTCCTCAGTCCGAGTTCTGCCATTCTTGCCAATAGACACTTCAACAAGAACCAAAAGTCACATTCTGTGCTTGCCACTCATCAAATCCATGCTGCTGCACCAAGAACAATCTGTGATGCCAATCCAGACTTCATTTCATGCTGATCGCTCATTGGCAATCTGCCACAGATCGCATTCATGCTTGCACAACACACAGCATCTAGTTAGTGT
>AFSM01000345.1:0-11149 GCA_000235945.1 Homolaphlyctis polyrhiza JEL 142
GTCATCCTGAAAAGCAGTTTATTGGCTGAGCGGTCCATCGTAACAATCTCAGCATGGAGTCGCAGCTCCAATCTCAACAACAGCAAGCACAACAGCAGCAGGAACAACACACAAATGCAGCTAGCAATCTTGGCCAAACCAATCCAAAGCAGGCTGGCGGTATCTCTCTCGTCAAGGACGCTAGCCACCCGGTTCACAGATCTGCCTCGCATCACAAAGGTGTGGCTACAACTTTTTTGGGATGCATCAAGGATAAACAAACAAACAAGCCCAAACAAACCCAAACCTTCCACGTTCGCTGCACCGCAGTCAGATTTGTCTGCTGCTTCGCCTATCAACACAACATAGTGACACTGTAGCATCTATGCTGTTATATAGAAAAAGAGAGTGCTGCAACAAGCACTGCCGAAAGCGGCATTCTTCGCTCAAGCCGTTGGGTGAACACCGCGTTATCAGATCCACACAAGAGTACCGGACAGCATTCAAAACTCCCCGACCTTGAGCGACCCGCACGTTCCCCGCATCGATCTCCTCGATGGTTCCCATACAGACGCAGGACCTTTATCATGCTTGTATTGCTTATAGCCATCACTGGCTGTCTGACTTTGTTGATCTGTGAGTTGGTTCGTGGTCGTTGTTCTGTCTGCTATCAGATCTGGTTTGACTTTGGTATTGGTTTGTGCATTGCAAACATATCCAGTTGGCGGTATTGCACTGCCCTCAATGTACGACGGCATAGCAGGCACCACCGTCATGGGAGCATCTAGAGCTACTGAACTTGCGTCGGCCGAATATCATCTTCGCATCACTCAAAGGTACTACAGCTTCATTTATCCAACCATTCTAAATCTGCACAAACTGATCAGTTTTTGCGAGTTTGCAGCGCAATCGCAAACATTGTTGTTGGGGCTGTGCGGACTCCGCTCAACACAGCCTCAATCGATATCACCAAAAGCGTTTCTTTGCTAAAAAGTCTGTCGGAGTCTTCCCTGCCTGCTGCTGACGACTGGCGTCGACTCGGCGATCTGGGTCGTGTGTACCGCGACAGCTTTGATCTCTATTACAATCTGATTGTGCATCCTCCAACAGGATATGCCGCTCAGTCTGCAAATCGATTCCGACGATCTGTGACACCACAGTATCAGTCGATCGAGCATCATCATCTCACACTCGAAAGCAGGCTGTTTCCTTGGATCGCAAATGGACCAGCATTCACATCAGCGTTGGAGATGCTTCTGGCCGCGAATGGAACAGGGATCGTAATGCCAATTACCTCAAGCGATGTTGCCATGGCTAAAATCTCCATTGCAGCAATTCGTAGGCTTGGATGCATGCTACCTATTCAAATCATGCAGCGTACATCCAATGATCTCAGTGACGCTGATCGTAATCATCTGACATCGTTTGAAAACGTTCATATGATGGATATAAGCAAGATACTCGACATCTCTAGCTCTCAACAGGATCATGACAGTCTGCTATTAAAACAGCCTCTAGCTGCGAGTGGCTCTATTAGAACGTTTGCTGCACTGGCGTCGTCGTTTCGTAGAGTCATCCTGCTTAGTGCAGATGCCATGTTTTTACAATCGCCCAGCGTTCTGCTTGATTCACGCCAAGATGCTTCGACTGTGCTGCTGTTCAAAGACAGGACGATTCCATGGCCACGTGTCGGCGGCGAAGACCGTTTGTGGCCGCTAAAACAACTTGCTGCTCCTTATGTTGGAAACCTCTTGTTGCGCGAGAGCCGATTGATGAAACGCCAGAGTATCGAAGAGATTCACAGTGGTGTGATGGTGATAGACAAGCTGCATGCGATGCCAGCACTGCTTCTTGCTTGCTTATTGAACTCGGATCCCTACCGCGAGACACTGCGATTGAAATCACATGGTAAGATAAAAGGCGAGATGGTATCTCGCATCGATTGTTGTCGAGTTTCTGACTGCTGTTCAATGTCCTCTGAGATATATAGGAGACAAGGAATCATTGTGGTTCGCGCTTGAAGCGTTGCGGATCCCGTTCCAAGTGAGTTCAACCAATGGCGGTGCGATTGGCAATACTCAAGAAGATCCAAATAGCAACAAGATCCTATGTGGCCCCGTTCTGCAATTTGACCATAGCAGTAAGCCGTTGTGGTTTAGTGGAAACAGTCTCGTGCCGCGATCGTCCAATGGTCAGATTAAGCAGAATATCATCGAGCCGACACAGTGGGCAACCGAAAAGAGCGGAATCGACGTAAAGTGGGATACGAGCATCGATCCGTCTTGCTTGGTCACAAGTTGGAAAGGCGGTATGCTGAAAAAGAACGATGTAATTGTGGGCAATCTAACACAAGGAGAAATCGAAGCTGTTCATCAGATCTCAGATGCGATTGCACAGACGCACGGAGTCGGTTTAATCGTTGGCGATGCCAGTCAGACAAACCAAGAACCACACGACAGACTTGCCCATAGCGTGCAGCAGCAGCAACTGCTATACCAGAAACCTCCTGTTGAACCTATAGTATGCACATTCCAGTGCTGTGCGCGACTGACATCCCAGCCAAACTTCCACACGGGCAAACCAGGCGACGAGTATACTCATACCGACCGGCTCGCACCCATCACATCCAAAAAGATTACAGAGCTGCATTACGGCGACCTACCGCGTCCACACGGCGCCAATCTCACGTCACTAACACACGAAATCATCCCATGCTTACAAAACGGCACAACCATCTTTGTCGACTCAACACACGTTCCAAAATTCTTTGACGAAATGTTTCCCAAGATCACAACAACATTTGTTCTCATCAGCGGCGACTCGGATCTATCAGTGCCAAACAATCTGCGGCAGGATGTTTTGGAATCTGCGCTTGCGTCACCATTGATGCTGCACTGGTTCGCAATGAACTGCGACCGCAATCCGGATCCTAAGCGATTCACTTGCTTGATGAATGGTGTCAGTCAATGGGGTGATGCACTCGAGAAAATGCAACAAGCTGTCAATCTTGGATACCATCAGTTGCCAAAAACTGATGACTATCAAACACTGTGAGTTGATGCCATCCAAAGCACCATTCGGATCGAGTATTTATAAGAAGACTTATCGTGCCAACTGGCTTGTAATTTGGGGGGGGGGTGGCTTTATTGTGCCGTTTTATTGTGGCAAGTGTATCTTTTGGTGTTTGGACAAACGTTCACGAGCGATCTGGGCCTTGGGGTAAACTATGTGATCCGCGACATTACCACAGCACCTATTGTTTGTATGACACCAAGATCGATCCGTTTGCATTCTATCGCATCATGGCGCAGTCCAAGTTTGTTGTATCTCCACCCGGAAACGGCCTTGACTGCTATCGCACATACGAGACGCTGTATCTTGGATCATATCCAATCATCAAATCAACCAGTCTGGACGAGATGTTTACCGATCTGCCAGTGCTGATTGTCAAGGATTTGTCAAACTTCAAGGAAAGCGATTTAGATGAAGCATATGAACGATTCAGCAAAGGCACGTTCAATTTCGACAAGCTGTATGCAAGGTACTGGCTTGACAAGTTCATGTCGTATCGTGACAACCCACGCTGGCGATTTGCTTATGACACTGTGGATTTCCCTCCAGTGCCGCAACCGCCTGCACCCACCACATCTAGTGCTCCTGAGCCAAATGAGACTCGTAGTGCACAAACACTAAAATGATTAAAATGTGATTGAGGTTCCAATAACCGACTATGCATTGGTTGAATGTGTGGCTGCTATCTCCAACAGTCGCCTGCCAGGGCTTTATCATAATTGCCAGACACCACATACACACACATCCACACATAAACATACAGATGTGGCTCAGGAGGCATCCTCAGTCGCAACACTCAATCGCCAGATGCGAGCGTCCTCAGTTGTTTTCGCCCCCTAAAAAAACTTCGGCCGAATCAATCGTGGCAAGTCACAAATAGGATCGCCGCCGCTTTGGGTTCTGAGAAATCGACTGTCGATTGAACAGACAGGCGCCATCGATATCACAATATAGACAGCCAATGACACATGGTGAGCAACAACAACAACAACAACAGCAACAATGAAACCTGTGGCTTGAATGTTGTGTGCTGCGCTCACGGCCAGTATGACCGACTTCTGCCGAATGTCTCCATGGCTAAGCCAAGCCATGCTTTGGCTTTTCGGCCTGAAATGCACATTTGTGGCTCAACTCGGTGGTTGTGCTGGTGGTGATGTTGTGCTTGCATGTGCCTACACTCAGTATGCTCTTGCCTCAGCAGCAACTGGTGCACTGGCATGGCATGGCACAGCATGGCATAGTGTAGCACGGCGTTGCCTGAATGTCAGATTCCGCAGCCAGCCACATCAGCACATACAACTTCGATTGTGGCTAATTGCGACTTCCTTCCATTGGGTGGCACCTGCAACCAGACCAAGGCGCCGGTCGCGGCCTCGCTGCCTGGAAACGATGCCGAATCTCGCACAATGTTGTCTGTCTGCATCTTGCTGTCATCGTGCTGCTTGTTGCTCTCGTTGGAACAGTCGGTGGGTCTGGATGACGGTTTGTCTGTGCTCCATCGAGCCACGCTGAACTCTTGTGTGTGTCCATTCTGCAGTGCATCTGCAAACAACCTGCGAGGTTTCAGACACAGCCATCCTGAGCCCGTCGTCCGCCGAACAGTCTGCCCCCATCCAATGCACAGACAAGTGCTGTGTGCGGCCATCCCCGCTGCCTGTCTACCACACTGGCAAGCAAGGCGACGCATACAACTCATCTGACTTGCTATCGTCAATGCGATTCAAGAAGATTGCAGAGTTGCACTATGGATGGCTGGGAAAGCCAGACAACGAGAAGCTCATTGAGCTCACCGACGATATGATCCCATGCTTGCAAAATGGCACACTCATCTTCGTCGATGCTACCGACGTTGACAAGTTTCTCGAGCGTATGTTTCCCAAGATCACAACAACATTTGTTCTCATCAGCGGCGACTCTGATGCATCGATGCCTGGCGGCCTGTCACAAGAACTACTTCGAAAGGCATTGGACTCGCCTTTGATACTGCACTGGTTTGCAATGAACTGCGACCGCAATCCAGATCCTAAGCGATTCACTTGCCTGATGCTTGGTGTCAACCAGTGGGATCACTATCCCGACAAGGTGCAGGCTGCCATTGAATCTGGTTATCCAAAGCTTCCAAAGGACTCAAGTTACACGACACTGTGAGTTGATGACTCGTACTTTTGTGATGGTCAAGTGTAAGCATCGACTGCTAAAACTGATTGACGGCTTGCTATGCCATACTATGCTCTGCTATGCTATGCTATGCTATTGCAAGTGTCTCGTTTGCTCTCTGGACCAATCCTGGCCAGAGATCAAATCCATGGACCAAACTGTGCGATCCAAGAGACTATCACAGCACCTATTGTTTGTATGACACCAAGATCGAACGAACGTCGTTCTACCGCATCATGGCACAGTCCAAGTTTGTTGTATCGCCGCCTGGATTCGGTCTTGACTGCTATCGCACATACGAGACGCTGTATCTTGGATCATATCCAATCATCAAATCAACCAGTCTGGACGAGATGTTTACCGATCTGCCAGTGCTGATTGTCAAGGATTTGTCAAACTTCAAGGAAAGCGATCTGGATGAAGCATATGAACGATTCAGCAAAGGCACGTTCAATTTCGACAAGCTGTATGCAAGGTACTGGCTTGACAAGTTCATGTCGTATCGTGACAACCCGCAACGGCGGTTTGCTTATGACACTGTCAATGGTTCATGATGTGTGCACACATCGCATTCCCATTTTTGTGTGTTTTTTGGGGGTTTCAATATTATTGAGTCTGTTTGTTGCCAATGGCATCAAGCAGAGAGACGCGTGCTGATGGCAGCATGCAATATCAAGTAGGGAGTTTTGGCATTCATAATAAAGGAATGACTGCATTGAGTTGATTACTGGAAATACGTCACGATGGCTGGACACCACATACACACGCGCATGCCTACAAATATCCACTATGCCTGTGGAAGCACCAGTACTTGCTGTTCCTTTGAGTTCATTCATTGCTTGTTTTAGGCATAGTGCTTGTTTTTACCAACGAGACCGCGAGCAGCTGGGATGGCTGCAGCATTTGTATCTGCAGCGCTTCGTCCAGATGAGCCATCAGAGATACCATCATGTATGTTTCCAAATCCTGCAGCTCCAGCACCGCCTCTGTCCTTTCCGCCACTCGATCCTTTCCCAAGCATCAAGAACGATCCATCCGGACTATTGGTACCCAGATTACTGCTGCTAACACCAACGTTGATTCCTGTCCCCGATCCGACATTACTGGCCGTGCCAAGATTGCCACTTCCACCAGCGCTGCTGTTTGGACCTGCACTCGAAATTCCCGATGCCATCCCAACTGTTCCACTTCCCTGTACTGCTGTTCCCTTTCGTGATCTGCCCTTGGTGCTCGCCGGCGCTGCTGAACGCCTGCCCTCCTTTTTAGACTTTAAGCCGGGAATGTCATAGGAGAGATACAGATTCGGAAACACACACATGGGATCCCAGGGAGGCTCTTCCGGAAGCATGCCAACATGGTCGCGATGAAGTGCTGGATGGGCTCCGACCATACCGGCGCCTTGCACTTCTCCATTCACCAGACTGCGTTTGCCTCTGATATTGTTCCCTGCATGGGCTATATGAGCAATCCTCCATTTTTCAGCGCCTTCGTCGTATTCTGCAGAGTCTTCGATAATCGCTTGCTCCTCTGGCGGCACAAACCCAACAATCTCTAGGTTTCTGAGCTTGAGCTCTCGTGTCAGCTCTCGAATTGTTTCCAGCAGATCCTCGCGCTCTCGCTGATGCTCTTCTAATACATCCTTGAGCTCAGATTTCTGCTCTTGGATAATGTTCCACAGCTTCTTCAGCTTCTTGGTCTTTGCCAGCGCTTCTTCCTGCAGATTCGTAAACTCTTCTTCGATCTGGAGATTGGTTTCCTCTCGCTCTTCCAGTTCGCGTTGAAGCTCGCGCTGCATTCTGGCACGCTCTTCAAGCTCTTGAGCGCGTTTTGCTAGTGTGATCTGCTGTTGTTCGTGCTGATCGATTATATTGACACCGCCAACAAGTAGCTTCTGTTCTAGTTGTGCTAGCTTGGTGGCGACTTCGTTGCGCGCTGCTCGCTCTTTTTCTAGCTCGCTCAGTCGGGTTTCCGCAAGTGATAGCAGTCGGTTACGTTCTGATTCCTCGAGATCTTTTGATGCTAGAATCGATTGCTTTTCTTGCTCGACTTGTGCTTGCATTGATTTGAGCTCGGCTTCGGAAATGCCAGCGACAGGTGTCGTCGTCTGGGTTGCATCTGCTCCACCTGCTAATGCTCGCGCTGCTGTGGGCTTCTTGGGTCCTGTTGTTGTCGAGACTTTGCCCTCTGGCTTCTTGACCTTTTTCGCAGTCTTTACAGGCTTGGATGCTGTGGACGCTGCTGCATCTGCCGATGGCGTGCCGTCCTTTGAAGGTGCACCAGACTCAGATTTGGACACTGGTGCTACATTAATGACTGGTGCTGTAGCTACTGCTGCTGACGCCGGCGTGCCTGTGCTTGACGGCTGCGATGGTTTAGTGACTTGCTGTTGCTGTGTGCCTGGCTGAGCAGAAGACGCGTCGTTTGGTTGCTGAGCAGCTGCTGATTGCGACTGCTGATTTTGCGGTTGTTTTGACGAGGCTGCTGGTCCTTGAGTAGTTGCTGCGGACTTGTGACTCTTGGCAGGAGTCTTGTTTTCCGGGGCAGTCTGCACGGTCTCTTCCGGCTCGTCAACATCGACCTCGATCTCCTCGATCTCCTCGACCTCTTCAATCTCCTCAACCTCATGAACAATCTCGCCAACATCACCTCCTTCGCTCTCGAGCATTTTTTTGAGTCGCTTGATTTCTTCTTGGAACTCGCGTAGCATGGCATCCTTTGGATCCTCATTAACCTTTGGCTTATTCTTGATATTCTTTGCTCGATTCGCATAGCGCAGTGTCGACAGCGTCTCGTCATAGTTGTAGCTAGCAGGGCTCATTGTTGCGACCATGAGCGTTTTCGCATTTCCACCCAATGAGTCCTGAAGCAGTCTAGTCAGCTTTGAGTCGCGATACGGAATATGCGAGCTTTTCCCATCCACCAAGGCTGAAATCACGTTTCCCAAGGCTGACAATGATAGATTGATTTTGGTTGCTTCTTTAAGTCGATCGCCTGTTGCACCAGTCTTGCTCTGTCGCTCAGATCCTGCCAAATCGACCAAGTGCAGTTTGCCTGCGCGCAGATGCTCCTCGCCATCCGCACCTTTTTCGCTTGCCTCGACCGTGATTGTGAAGATGGAGTGCGAGCGACTCGACGTTGCGTTCATGTCTGTATACCCAACAGATCTATTCTTATTGCCAACAGACATCAATCGATCCATTTCCTCCACATCCTTGATGACAAACGTGCTCAAATCCTTGACATAGACACCCGTGTCGGGTCTCTCTTTGATTTCTAGGCGGTTTCCTTTGATGTTGAGAAGATCGCGGATTTCTTCGTTGTAGATTTCGAGATAGGATGCGCGGACAAGAAACTGGGTCGTGGAACCTGCGTGCTTGATGTATGTGAAGATTTGCTCAAATGCGTTTGGGATAATACCACGCAACTCTGGCACATCGCGAATGCCTTCCATCGAGAACGTTTTGCCAGTTCCTGGTAATGATGTATACATGTATACATATCCATGTGTGTGTCAACCATCAACAACATAACCAATAAGCTTGAACTTGCCATTATCACCACCCTCTTTGCTCTCCTCCTGCGCATAGTCCCTCCTTAAAAGCGCATTGAAAGCAACTGACACACATTCCAACGCCAAGAAAGCAAGCAAGCAAGCCAAAAATGACAACAAACCTGTTTGTCCATATGCAAACACAGTTCCATTATATCCCTCCAACACACAATCAACAATATGTCGTGCAGTCTTATTATAAACCTCCATCTGCGTCGACTGCAAATCAAACACAGAATCAAACGTAAACGTCTTTGGAGGGTCGCCATTCTCGCCGCGTTGTGTTTTCGGATCAACAATCGTCACAGAGGCGGCTGTCTTGTCTATTTGCACGATGTTGCTGTGGCCGGCTGCTGATTCCTTTTCGCTAAAGGGTCGGCATCTTAGAATTACTTTGATGGCTTCGCGTTCTGACTGGTTGGTGTTATGGTTGTTGGCATTGTTGGCATGATTTTATGGGAGGGAAGGGAGGCGGGAGGAACGAGTTGTTGTTTTATGCTAGGATGTAAGCATTCGTGTTTTTAGACCGACTGTATCCAAAGAGCATCAACCCAAGAAGCTAGAGTTGCCCATGTCACCATTGTTATAATACTGTTGTTTTGGATGGATGGATCGACTGAATGATGATGTTCATTCAAAACCAAGGACAAAAGTTGATTGAGTTTTTAAAAAGGCATCAAGATACAGATTGAGGGGAGAGAGGTATCTGCAACTCATTTCCTCTTCTTCTTCCTCCTCTTCCTTCTCTTTTGTTATTAGCTGCCGTCAGAGAATTTCATGGGTGGCACGCGATGTCCCGACTCCAACAACTCAATTACTTGAGAGGCAGACACCCACATGGGATGCGAGCCATCATATTTCATGATATTTGCGTCGCGCTTGAACGGGAGTGCTATACAATGCATATGCATGTGTGCAATCGTAAACCAAGGAGGCCGATGGAAGCCAAATCGCTGGTCAGATTCAGCAACGCCAAGGCCAGATAGAATCTGAGAGCCGATGGCGACCATTTCGCGAACCATGGACACGTCTGCAGGAGAGAGCTCGCCGATGGATTCTGTGAGTTGGATAGACATCAGGCACAAAAGTCAGACGGCGATTGTTCACGGCGTGCATTGATGTGTCTGAAAGCGAGAGCAGAGTGGCTTGCTCACCAATATGAACACGGGGAATAAGCTGGATGTGAATGCGAGCGCCTGGCAGAGTGTCGTGGAATGCAACGAATGTCGAGTTCTCAAAGACAATCCGTGAAGGCGCCGTGCGCTGGACAATCCTGCAAAAAGACACAGCGCAAGGACTGTGGAGTGGCAGTGAAAGATTGCTGTGCAGCAGCAGCAGCAGCAGCAGATGGAAGCTGAGCATCAGCGTTGTCGATGCTTTGAGCTGCTGGCTCGGCTGTGGCTGTGGCTTTGGCTTCGCTTTGGACATTTTGATTGCTGCTGTGCTCTGTGCTCGCTGGAGTAAGTGGCTGTGCCTGTGGTGTAGCAGGCGGCGGTGGCGGCGACGGAGGAGGCAATGGCGATGGTTCTGGTGGTGGTGAGGGAGACAGAGGCACTTGAGGATGAGGAGGAGGAGACGGAGACGGAGGAGGAGGAGGAGAGGGAGCAGGCGGCGTGATGACGATTGTTGGCATGCGAACAGCAAGCTTGCTCGGCCATCGAAGCTTCTGTTTCTTCTCCTGTTTCTCCTGTTTCTGTTGGTCTATTTGCTTCTGTTGCTGGTCGCTCTCATCGTACTGCTTGCTCCCGCAGATTCCCATGTGCGGCTTGCTATCTCGCTTGCTTGATCTGTTTCTGTTCTTGGGTCTGTTGTTGGGTCTGTTCCTGTGTTTGTTTCTGTTGGTGGTTGGCAAAGTGCGGAAAGCCAAAAATGGTGTGCACCAACAACTCACAACTCACGTCTCACAACTCACACTCACAACTCACACAGAACGGACACTTGCATATACTCAACAGTTCGAGGTTCGATAGACGGTCGTTCAATGTACGAAAGTTGAATTTGTATTGTGTAATAAGAAATGGAACCAATTGAGACAATGGAGACAATGAGTGGTGGGACCAAGCGATGGATCTGCGATGACTGTAGGCTGCGCAGTTTAGTTTTGTGGCTGCAGCTTTGCAATGAGCGAGTCGAGTGGCATCCAGATAAACGACCAGCTGTACAGGAAGCTGAACATGGATGTGATGGGTCCACCGAGACAGTGCAGGTGCAGGTGGCCGACTGTTGAGAACGGTGGCTGGTGGAAGCCAAGCTGTCGGTCCTTCTCTTCCACTCCGAGATCTGCAAGCAGCTGCGTCGCATGCATCTTCATCTCGGCGAGCATTGGAATGTCCTTGGCTGTCAGCTGGCTGATCGACTCTGGACACAGACAGAGACAGAGAGAGAGAGAGA
>AFSM01007408.1:0-10850 GCA_000235945.1 Homolaphlyctis polyrhiza JEL 142
GCCTTGCACTTGGGGCAGTGGTGCTCAACATCCTGCATATCAGCAACATTGAAGTCAGCAAGATGATCATCTCAATTATCATCATCATCATCGCCATCAGCTCAAGTGTGATTGCGATGCTGCAGTACCTTGAGATCATCGACGGCAAGCGGCAGCCAGAAGCACAGGACCGTGGTCAGGAAGCAGACACCCACGGCAAGGCATGTTCCAACTCCAGGCTTGTACTTGATCTTTGTGAGAACATGCTCGCCACAAGCGCCGCAGACGATACGTGTGGGCTGGCGACCGCGCGGCGATCTGTACTCTGACATGGCCAGCATCCTTTGCGGCTGCTGGTTCAAGGCAGCACTGCCAGCAGCATGTGGCTGGACACTGCGATTGGCATCCGTGTTGCAGCAGCACTCAAAGTCGCCGTCGCAGTCGCAGTCGCCGTTGCGGTTGCCTGCAAGCAGCGGCAGAGTAGCACTGGAGTTGCCGGCCGCAGCAGAGTCGGCCGCATCGAGCACAGTGTCAGCGTATGGCGGAGGGGCCGAACTGCGGCTTGGTGTCGAACGAGGCAGCAGCAGAATCCGGCATTGTGGCAGCGCCTTGGCTTTGGGTTGTTGGACTGGCTTGGCAGCGAACAGCAGAACAGCCGGGTTTTGATGCCTGCTAAGTCGCTGCTTGCCGCGTGGCACACACAGCCTGCGCAGTAACATCTGGCCAGCGTCTGAGCAGCAGCATTGGAGCACGCTCACTCTCCGCCCATACTCAACTACAAATGCTGCTATTTCAAAGTGTTTACGGTCATGTTTATATTGTTGCATATCATTGCATATCATTGCATATCATCTAATGAGCTTGTATACTCCAATAGTATATTGGCACTGCGGACAGACGTGCTCGACATCCTGTGGTTATGGGCAGAAACAGAGAAACTCGAGTGGTAAGCCCAATAGCCGGTTTGAGCACATCAGCTGTGCAGATGCGATAATCCCAAACCTTGAGGTCGTCGATAAGGCATGGAATCCAAGCGCAGCAGCAGAAGCCTGTGATGCAAGCGCCGCCAACAACCAGCCAGGTTGCCAGTCCTGAACGCCGGCAGTGCAATCAGGCGCCAAGATAACATGTCAGCTATTCGAAAGTGGCGTAAAAATGCCTGATGGGGTAAGGGCTAACGAGCCACTCACCAAGCTGTGGTCGAGTGACAGTGACGATGTTGTTGTGGCAGTTTGGGCAGTTGACCGGCTGCGGATACCGGCCAAAGAAGGTAGCGGGCTGAATCACTACAACGGGCTGTCCGCCAGCAGTGGCTGCCATCATTGGCTGCTGGGTTGCATAGAGTGGCGTCGGAGTGGCATACACTGGACCTGGACCGACATAGACTGGCGCAGGGCTTGCGGGTCCTGCTTGTGCATGTTCCTCGGCCTCCTGTGCCTTGGCCTCTGCCTGTGGTGTCGTCTCTTGATGCTGCTCATGCTGCTGTTGCTCGTGCTGCAGCAGCTGTTCGTCCACCGTTGCGGTCATCGTTGTTGTTGTTGTTGTTGTTGTTGTTGGATGCGAGTGTAAAAGCGTTTCAACTCTTGGCGGCTGTGTGGGAAGCGCTGTGTCACTGTCCAGGTGAGAATGCCTGTCACCTGATCAGCGTGCGACTGTGTCTGCGTCTGAGTTGTGTTATGCTGTACTGTGCTCATCGCAGATCTGGCTGTCGTTCATCTGCCATCAACCACAAACACACACTCGACTCAATGCGATGTGTGTGCAGAGTTGGTTGTGGGACAACAACTCAAGCCAAACGCTCTCAGTGCACGTCACCATCCAATCCAACGAATGATCGATTGTCACATCCACAGGTCTGTTGGTTGTGGATCTGGATCCATACTTTGCCACATACCTAGTATATCTCCAAACTCTTGAACAAAGGAACACCTGCTATTGTGCTGTCACAGATTGCATTCAAACATGTTCCATACAGTAGATTCAGTTGTATAGGTATTTGGAGAATGAATACAGACGAAAGATGGTGCTGTCTAGACCGATCCGGGCCACTTCTTTGACGTGCTCTTATAAACTCGAGATGAACGCCCCTCCTCCACTCACAAATACAAAGCAGGAACGCAGCGCATTCAGAAGCCAAGATGGTCCAGCAGCAGCAGCACCAGCACTTTGAGGCAGAAAATACCGATAGTGTCCATGTCTCTAGCTTGTATCCACGCGATACGGTTGTCAATTGGGATAGTGTCGAGCAACTTGAGCTTGTTGAACATGCCCACGTACTACTCGTTGATGGCGAACCGCCGCCATACTCGCCATCAACAGAAGATCCGCCTCCATATATGCGGAGACAGCCCAAATTCGAGCTTCGTGCAGACGGCTATGCGATGCGAACGCTACGCAACGTGGCGATAGTCTTTGCATCAATGGATGTTGTAAGTTATTGGCTAGATGCAGCCGTGTGTGTGTGTATGTATATGTTTGTAGCCGTTAAACTACAACCATCTGTTAAGCTTACAAAGGCGGCAGGCTGTTGCGTCCATGTGATACCGAACCCAACGCCACTTCTGGCAACAGGACACATGGGCAGATACTGACAATAGACACCTCTGATAACAGATTCTATGTTTTGTGCTAGTCATTCTCAGTGGCAACAAGCTAACAAGCTCAACAACAGCCAATATGTCTCCACTTCTCATTCCACTGGCATACACAGTCGTGTCAAGCTGTGGCATGTCAGGATACATCAAGGAAAAGCGCGGCCTCGTTGGGATGTATATTACCGTATACTTTATTCGATGGGGGACCGATTTGATGTCGCTCGCTTATGTCGGTGGGGTCATGACTGGAGCGCAGTACCATATGTCGTGGGCTGTGTTTTGGATTACGTTGCCAATGGTTGGCGTTCGTGCTATGCAGTCCATCTTATTGCCATGCGCAGACCAGATGCACTACCAAATATATGGTGGATGTCAGGATGATGCCGTGTTGAACGATGGCATGCCTATAGACTTCTTTCCAGCTCTGGCGTTCATGGTAAGGAGGAAACACGCACTTGATGGCATAAGTGATGCGTTTGTGGATCAAAGAATCTATGACTGACCATCAGATTGGCGATATAAGCTTGTGCCGCAGCTGTTTGCTGGCATGGTGCTCTTGATCGATGGGGTTATCATACCTTCATTCTGTACAGGTATGCTGCAGAGTCCAAGAGCATCGCAGAGTATGTCAAGTTCAATGGGCACAATAGACGATACACATCTGTCCACTGACGACAGGATATCCGGTGTGGCCATGCGGGACAGTCGGGTTTACGAATACATGATGCCAGCACCTGTAGTGCCATCGCATTTGGCTGGGACGCCACCGATACGGCCGAGATCTGCGGTCGAGACTGCAGTCTATAATGCTCAGCTGTTTCCACCCGGAACGCTCCTTGGCGACCAAGCTTTGCGAGAGCTTGCAGCAGCACACTTGGCAGCATGCCAATCGCCGGTAGTTCCAATGCGAGCAGCAGGGTCGTCTGGACTGACAAGGGACTTTTGAAATGGCGTGATCGGCGAGCCGGGAACTGGCAGAAGGTGGTGCCGAAATGAATTGCAGCTTTTCAGATGATTGGGTTTCGGTAAGCCACGATCATTTCGTTGGCGGTTTGGATGGCGGTGTTGGATAAGCTCTTGCCGCCGATGCAATTCTGCTATTTCGGCACTTCCGTCTTGGGCCAGTGTGCACGTGCATGCCAGCGCAAGCATCAAAGATGCAATGCTGTTCGCTGAGACCGAATGAGCATGCAGGATACTCTTCTGGGAAAGAACGGAATCATTGAGTATTGTGAAGCTCGTGTTGGATGCCTGGGATGGTGCTGCAATGAAGCTGCTTCGATTGGAGGCGGGTTACTTTGGCGAGATATCACAGCCAACCAGCCATTTCAAGCTTGGATGGGCCAGCGCTGCACTCTTGGCAATACTCCCTTCTGCAAAATGGAGATGGAAAGCTATTTGCTTGCGAGCATATGGGAGCGAGAACGCAGATCGAGACAGGAAAATGGAAATGGGCAAATGTGTCAATGCGCCGTGGCTGCGGCGGCGAGGCCAAGCACGACGGAGTGTTGCAGACGGCGAGCTTAAAAGGGTCCGGCCGACAATCACCGCCGTCGGATCGTCGCCATTCAAAACCGGGCGAGATCCAACTTTCCCCCAAAAGTCGCCAGCAACAACATCGGCACCAGCGTCGTCATCCACAGACTCTCTCGCAGCAGCCAAGCAGCCAAGCAGCCAAGCAGCAAGCAAGCCACGTCATCACATATACAGCTACATCACCTCGCACACCATGAGCGACACCGTCGAGTCTGAAGCCCAACCGTCCGTCGTTGACAACAGCAGCAGCAGCACCTCCGCCAAGAGCGACTATGCCGTTCCCATTCTTGCGGACTACGATATTGATCCAGTCTCGGGATTCTTGAGCAACCCTCCACCGCTGCGCAGACTGCCGGCTGACTTTGAACGCTGGGAGTTTCTGCTTGACAATCTTCATCAGTTGCTGACTGCCGGTGTCTTCCGCTCATATGTTCGCAAGGTGGGACCGACATGGGATGTTGGCTTGATTGCTTGTTTGGCTGCTGGTTTGATAGCTTTGTCAGCAAGCTTGCGTGTGGCTTGGCATGTTCAACATGGCTGGTCCAATCGGAGGGTGCGCCAGTGCTGCTGCAATGGGCATCGATGCTGTGATGCTGTGCCATGCCACTCGTGCGGCGCTGTGCGGCTGCGATGCTATGCGGCTGCACTGGTATGTCGCCGGTCTGGCAGGATGGCCGCAAGTGCGGCAAACTTCCGCGTCGGTCTGGACCCACAATCATCCACACCCAACCGTGATAACCAGCAAGAGGAGCGGAAATGGGAGAGAGCAGTCCAATACACCCATCCACCTGGCATATGCTGCAAGCTTCTGCCCCTTGGCTGCGAGCTGCCTTACTAGCTGCCTTACTAGCTGCCTGCCTGCCTGCCTGCCTGCCGCATGAATTGCTGACAGTTGGCTTCCATATTTGAACAAACTCCAAACCCTTTGGTCATCTGCAGCTTCCTCTTATGGATATTGGCCTCCTGAACGGTCAGCGCGAGCAGCAGCGCGCGTTTCTCCTGCTCACGATGGTGGCACACTCGTACATCATCGGTATTCCCAAGGCAGATGCTGTCGAGCCCGTGCTGCCCGAATGCATTGCTGTGCCGTGGTTCTCGCTTGCAACGCTGCTTGATCTGAAGCCAGTGATCTCGTATGTGTCCATCGAGCTGTTCAACTGGTATCTGCTTGATCCCTCGGGCCCACTGGATCTGAGCAACATTGCTATGCAGCACACCTTCAGTGGCGTCGTTGACGAGGCGTGGTTCTACCTGATTCCACTCGGCATCGAAGCCATTGCAGCGCCTGCCGTCAAAGGTCTGGTTGATGCTCAGCAGGCCATTCTGGACGGCGCCGGCAGCAACGAGACAGCGACGGCAGCGCTGACTGACGCGCTTACGGTCGTTGCTGAGTCCACTGAAAAGATCACTGCGCTCCTGAAGCGCATGTACGAGAAGTGCGACCCGCAGATCTTCTGGACTCGCATCCGCAACTACTCTGGCGGATCCAAGAACTCGGCCACGATGCCCAACGGCATCTTCTTCGAGGGCGTGACCACGATCGATGCCCACGTAAACCCGGATGCTCCACCGCCTGCCGGCCGCATTGGCACGTGGCGTCGCTATGCCGGTGCCAGTGCCGGACAGAGCCCTGTGATCCATACCCTTGATGTGGGCCTAGACATCCACCACGCGCCAATGCACGCGCCTCCATCGGCCTCATCCCAGCCTCCATCTGATACGCCTCGCCCCAACCCCATGCTTGAGATGCGAGAGTATCTCTCTTCCTCGCAGCGCAAGTTCCTGATTCACCTGGCCTCTGGCCCATCCATCCGCACTCACGTTGCCACTCTCGGCACATCGCATCCGGCTGCCGTCCAGTTCAACCGCGCCGTCTCGGCCGTCAAGGCATTCCGCGACACTCATATCCAGCTCACCACCGTATACATCCTGCTGCAGCAGAAGAAAGAAGCTGCTGCCTCAGGCCTGCCGTCAGCCGGTGCCGTTGGCACCGGAGGCACAGATCTCGTTCCCTTCCTCAAACAGACACGCCAGGAAACTGTTGATGCTCTGATCAAGACCCAGACCCAATGAACATTTTGTTATTGCCATTTTGAACACTAGATACTTGCCGCATTGCAGCTGCAGATTGGGAATCGTCAGACACAAGAACAATGGATGGAATCGCAGCATTCCCTCGTTTGCTGCCCGCAAGCAGCACAACCGTGCTTGGACCATGTGTGTCCTTGTAATCGCCAACGGGTCCCGACAGCGTCCTGAATCGCTCAACCAACTTGGTGTGAGATGCCCTGACCGTTTTCTGGCTTCCATTGGAAACTAGATCCTTGCTTGAGGTCCAATACTTGCCCAAGCGATAGCGTTTCATGACAAGCTTGCAAACAAGTTGATCCATGCGCAGAACTATAAGCGGGTGCACAGCAGTCCATATTGATCTGACCAGTCCAACAGCAATCTCCCATTCGAGGGATTTTGGTGGGGATACTGTCACGACTGCGTTCGCATCTGTCCATGACTCGGGTAATTGTATTTCGGGCTTGCCTGTTGCTAGTGAAGCCGTCTGTGCCAATGAGACAGCAATCCAAAACAGCAGAAACCAAGCAGATGTGGCGAGACCACAGAGGACAATGGCATAGTTGTATCGTGCCATGGTGAGTTTGAGATAGCCTGAATATGCGGGACCAACATTTATGGCTGTTTTGCTGACTGTCAGGCGAGTCTTGTTCAGTCGAGGTTGTCCAATCTCGGGACTTGACCCGTGTAGATTGGCGCCTTGGACCACGAGAGATGCGTTTGACTTTCGAGATTCGCTGATGCTGCTTGTGCAGGTACTGCTGCGGTAGGAGTCGGTGCTCACAGTGCTTTCAACCGATAGGGTTTTGAGGATCTTTCCGCGCGGAATGTGCTGATCGGTGGCTTGTTTACTGTTGATGGCGCCGGTCGATCCAAGCTCGCTCTGAGACCGTATAATGTCCTTTGACCTTCTCGGGCTGTGTTCGAGGTTATCTTTGGATGTGTTTGATGCCGTACTAGTTCTGGATCGGTTTGGCGAGCGATGACCACCTGGTTCATTTTGCTGAGTTGATGCGCGGGCTGCCATAGGGTTCCGCTGGTCCTCATCTACTCTTGACCCTGCATGCTTAAGGCTTCCACTAGAACTACTCCGTGAGCGAGGACGCTCTTTAGAATCAGTGGATTCGATGCTGCTGCTTGAGCCGGCTTTCTTTGTCTTTGGAATTGATTCGCCGATGTCCAGATTCACACTGCTCCTCGACTCTGTGCTGGTCGAATCAATCGTCTTCTTTGGTTTTGATGTGTTGCGCTCCAGCTTTGCCATCTTCTGTTGATAGCCGAATAATCTGATCAACTGCGAGTACAGAAAGATCATGCTGACCAGTGCCATTGCCGACCAAACGGCATCCATTGTCATTGTTGTCCGTCTCGCCTCGTTAAACGACGCGTCGATCGAGAAACTCGGATTGCTGCCAGTGTTGCCAAAAGCACCACCACCACTCAGTATGCCAGTTAGGTTAGATCCAAACACGGCAATATCTTGCAGGCTTCCACATGACGTCATTAGGGATGCCATGGTTGGGGTCGATACGGCCCCCTGAACCCACAAATAGACTGAAAGCACGCCTCGCGCACATCCCACTGCCCACACACTCGCACAAACAACCGTCATCTGTCCACGCTTCATCGACAGTGATTTCTTCCTCTCTACTAAATACGACCAGGCCAAAAACACAGCTAGCGTAACAAGCCCACAGATTTGCGCAGTATCCATCGTATCCAGAATAAATACCGACAAGAGGCACATACTTGAGATATCGATAGAACTTGTCTGGAGAGTGACGGTGCTGCCATTGCTGCTGTTGCGAAAGGTCATATTTTGTGTGATGGGAAAGCTGATTGATGTAGCTGCATCGCCTTCGCCGAATGCAACGAGAGAGTGAATGCTTGTGACGAGGAGAGTGATTGCAACCGCTGTGTTGGCAACAAACGACGAGCAGTAAATCATACGATCGATTCGGATTCGAGGCATTCGTGTGATCTCGCGAGTGACGCAGCCATTCGTGATGATTGCTATGAATGAAAATATCCCGCCTAATACATCCAGAGCGTTTTGGGCTGCTGTTGCCATTGCGCTCTTGGTGTCAGTTGAGAAATAATGTTTTGATAGATAGCTTGGGTAACATCAAATCACTTACCCTCTGTTCAATGTCTCTATCTCCCCATTTGGATTCACTTGTGCAGAATGACGTCATCTCAAACTCCTCTGTACTTATCGCTTCTATCCCGACCTATACTCAGTCCGACTGTACTGGAAGACAGTTTACGAGTCCTTTTGTCAGTTTTAGTAAAAGAGTGAGACACAGGCTAGCCATTAGTATTTTGCAGGTTATCTCACAAAGCATGGGAGACACTGAGTCGGAGTTAGGCAGTTGGATGAAAGCCTATGTGTCTTTTATACTTTTTGAGCTTGAAGTTGAGATGATTGGTTTCTGTTCAGATTGGATGCAGGCGAGAGAGCACATACCAGAAATACACACTGCAGATTGTTTGAAAGCGGATCACAATCGATGGCTTTTTGGATGGTCTCGCTCGGCGTTCTATGCTTGTGCCTTGATTCGTCTGACCACTCATTCCAAAGATATCTGTGTCTGTATGATGTGCAAGGCAGTGGGACTCTCAATGCAACTGAGTCACTTCTATCGAGTGGTCATCTCACTGCACTGTCCATGACCAACTGGTGTGTATCTTGACTCACTTTAGTTGTGGATGCAATCAAATGATCACACAGTAATGCATCAGATTGTTGTTTGTTGAACGAGCCATACACTCACTGCAACTTACAAGCAGTGGACAACATTGACTGTGTTGCTGTTTGCTTGTTGTGATGATCATGCATGCATCATGTGCCTGTTTGAGACAATCTGTGTATGCAACATCGCAGCAGCATCTGTGTGGTTGCGATGATGGTGGTCGTCACAGGAATATGGATCTGCTATAGTTGATGCTCCTTCTCAATCGCGTGCAATCAGCCATCTATCCCTCTTTGCTGCTTCTATCTCACTGTATCTTGCCACTGGGATCAATTCTCTGTTATGATCTAACCATCATCTTGATCCCGACAATCAGACACGATAATCGTATACTCTGACTGCTATTATAACGCGATGTACAACAAGTGTCAACCATCTCACAATTTCATTATATATTCACGTTCGGCTACCTCTTGGCAGAGACTGAGCGCCAGCGTTTGAAGAAGTCTGTACAGTCGATGTCGTCCGTCTATCCAACGAAATGCCTTTCAACACCTCCAACTTATCCAGAATCTGCCTTTCACCACCACCACCAACACCACAAAATGCAAGCTCTTTGACGACCTTGGTTTGACTTTGACTCGACCACGAACTTCTCTGGGAACCGTCCAAGCTGTCACACATAAACTCCAAGATGGAAGCAATCGTCTCGATCACAACCGACTCGCTCACAACCTCAAAGGCAATACACACATTCACATACTCGCCGGCAAGTGTGCTGTCTGTCGATCCATATTCAATCACTGTTGCATTGGCAATGAAGATTGCTATTCCAACTGATTCTACCAACACTGTGAGCGATATCCATGTAATGAGTCTTTGGTGATGACGTTGCATGGATTTGTTTGTGATAAAGCTGGCAATCTTTAGGATTCTGCTTATGATGATGTACGCTTGTGTCGTGCTGATGGTGCAAAGTATCAGTGTCTGCACGGCGCCTCCGATCGTGTACCACTTGTGCAACCACGTTTTTTTGTTCGGCGTAGTATTCGTGCGAGATTGTGAACCAACACAGCATTTCATGGTTCAAAAGCGCGTAACCATCAAGACCAAAAAGCAGGAAACGGAGGCAATGGCAGTCAGCTACCTGATCAACCGGCTTTATAATATACAAACAAAGCAACAGCAAGATCGCTAGAATCACACTGATCCTTCTGCATCAGAGTTTGCATTGGCGATTGAACCATAGATACGAGGTTGTGCATACCACATCTGTAAAGGATGGTCGAGGATTCCAAAGTTCCGTGACATAAGCAGGCCACAACAACACTCCATGCAGTATCACAATAAATGTGCAGGCAAGACCAGGACGATCATCAAACCATCCGAATTTGCGAAAATGATCACGCGAGAGGATAGGTGCAAGCGAAACAAAGATCATGCGTATTTGATGCTGCAGTAGCATGAGAATCAGAATGCAAAGAGGACTTGTGCAGTAGTCGATTGTGAGGATGAGAGTGGGATCCTCTGGCGGTATGTAAGTTGCAATAAAGTCTGATACGAGTTGTGTGATGGAGATGAGGTTGCCTGTGATCACTAGGATGTTGATGCTGTTTGTGCCTGGAGTTGCGCGCGAAAGTCGAATTAGGAAACGTATGATGATGATCAGGTTGAGTAGACCGACAAACAGATAGAATGCCATTGCTAGTGCATATACGGGGCGATTGAGGTATTCTATTGGAATCATATGGTCTGGTGAACTGTGACTGTCGATTGGTTTCTGGAAATCGTGCGCCGGGATCTACGGATCTGGGCAACAATGTCGCTGCCGAAACAGAAAGGTTTTCAAAATAGGATAACGCGTTTAATGAATTGCTCGCATTTCAATCATTGTAAGATGCGGGACCAAGAAACAATGTGCCATTATGCAATCAGAAACAGACAAAGAGAGAGAGAGAGAGAGAGAGAGAGAGAGAGA
>AFSM01000764.1:0-10627 GCA_000235945.1 Homolaphlyctis polyrhiza JEL 142
GTTTGGTAGATGCTGAAACCTCTCTCTAGAGAGTTTGAGCACTGCATGTTTTCCTTGGGAATGGCAGCAGCCGCCGCCACTGTCCTGGAGGAAGCCGATTTGCGTAGCAAGGCTGCGTCGGGTAGAGGAGGTAAGCAGATCAAAGTCTGTTGTGGCTGTTTGGAATCCTTGATCCAGATTTCAACTGGGGCATGTTCAAAATTGGCAAGAAGAGGTGGAAGATGCTTGATTGTTGAGAGTGGCCAGATGAGAAGAATACAAAGCGCACACAGACGAATGAGATTTTCAATGGGTTGAGCAAGAATGGTAGGTGTCACAATGTGAGGATGAGATGGAGTAGTTGGATAGATAAGCAAGTCAAGCATGGTAAGGACTTACAGGAGTCAGATCATTCTCATTGACAAGGCGTAAAGAGTCCTGGAAGTCAAAGGAAGCAATCCATTGAGCAAATATAGGGTTTCCAACTCTTGGCTGGTTGATCGTCATGATGATGATCTTGTTTGCATTCTGAAATGGATTCGGTGGAGGTGAAAGACAGGGAGCATGAGAGAGCAATAAGTTGTTATCAGTACATGTATCCACAGAAGCCAGCAATACACTCATGATAAACTCCCCTCTCAAACAAGGAGAAACAGTAGTAGTATGAACATTACAATATTGGCGCGTGTGACAAGATCCACTGATGCCATGGTGGCAATAGCACCTCCAAGTGAGTGGCCAGTAACAAGAATTGTGTAGTCAGGGTTCTGGTTGAGATGCCAGCCAACCCGTGCAATGGCATCATCTCTCAGAAACTCCCAAGCAGCTAGAAATCCCATATGAACTCTTGATTCGGCAGGTGATCCAGGAAACTCTGCATCAGCTCTGGTAGTTTGGTTTGTGCCAGTGCTACTGTTAGTGACTGCTTTCTGTAAGAAGAGTAGGGGTGAATGACAGATAGAGAGAAAGAGCAGTTACTTTGCAGCCATTAGATCTTTGATCCAATTGTCAAGATTCCTTGTGCCACGAAATGCCAAGACAATCAGTTTGGAAGGCGGATTGACTGCAACAAAGCCAAACGAGTTGTTGATGGGATCGCCCAAGAGCGAGACATTTGTGGTGCCTTGGGTCGCGAGAGCCTTGCAAGTCGCGCATTGCCAGTCTGCAAGACCCTCGAGACAATATGTTGAGCGAGCGTAGTCCAGCGACGACTTCATCCAGTTGACGAGAGAAGCTGGCGCGTCGATTGGAGGCTGTGGTTCGACGATTGTTGATTGTGCGAGATGCTCTGGATTCGAGTTGCCGGGGTCCTGGAGCGGCGCTTGGATCGAGCTTCGACGGATCCGTGCTTCTACCGCCGACGCTTTGCGCACAGCGAGCAGCGCAAGCGTAGCAGCCACAGCGAGCAGCGTCCTGATTGTCAGCATCGTCTGAGGATTCTTTGTGTGTGGGGAAGGAAACTGTTTTTGGACCAAAGCTGCAGCTCCGACACTTTGACTGCAAAAAAGGCCAAAGACGAAAAACAACAGCAACAGAACAGAACAGAACTGAAATCCCGATTCCCAAAGAAGAAACACTCATCAAATGCTGTCGCTCAAGCTCGAATTCACTGGCGGCATGGAGCTGCTGTTCGACAAGCAAAAGAAACTTGCGTTGACGCTGCCAGACCCCTATGCAGATTCAACGACAACGCTGCGCGAGCTCATATCGTTTATGAAAACAAACCTGCTGAAAGAGCGGCCGGAACTGTTTGTCCAGGGAGAGACTGTGTAAGCGACTGTGCCAAATACTGCTTGCTTAGCAAGCTGCTGCTGCTGCTGCTGCTGCTGCTGCTACTGGTGATGGTTGCTGTCGCTGTTGCTGTCGCTGTTGCTGTCGCTGTTGCTGTTGCTGTCGCTGTCCAAATGCATTCGTGCTGAACAACCCCGTGTGCGATGTACCAGTCGACCAGGAATCCTTGTGTTGATCAACGATGTCGATTGGGAACTTGAGGGCGAACTCGACTACAAACTACGAGACGGCGACAACATCGTCTTTATCTCAACGCTGCACGGCGGATGATCGGCATCTGCATCTCTTTCTGATGTTCTGTTCATCTCGCTTCCCATATAAAACTCCCCCACCACCCAAAACACACACACACACACACACACACACAACAACATGTTGATTCAATACACGGCCCTTGCTCAGTTATTATTGCCGTCATTCATTGGATCGTTTCTGAACTGGTGCCAGCGTTTGTACTGTGCTGGGTATCAAGCAACTGCCGCTCGACAAGCGCTTCAACAAGCTGCAGTCCAATCGCACGTGCTAGTAGTGGTGGCACCGCATTTCCAACTTGTCGATACATGTCCCTGACGCTTTCGACTCGAGCAGATCGTACTCGAGGTCCATTGTCCAAGTCAGCTCGAAAGACAAACGCGTCTGGGAATCCCTGTGCACGAGCACATTCTCTGACGGTCAAGACACGGCGCTGACTCGGATGGATCACAGTCTGCAGCAACACACCGCCAAAAAACAATACAGAGTGCGTAACAGCAAGTCATGTTAGATAGAAGCCGAGAACAAATCAAGAAACGCGATGTGCTGGCAGCGATCAGAGAGACTTACGCCTTGTTTGCCCATGGGTTGCATGTCTGTGAGTGCTGTTAGAAAGTATTTGTTGTAGTCCAGTCGTCCAAAGAGACCCTTCCATCCATTATGTCTCGCTGCTGCCGAATTGGGGTCAGACAGACACCAAGGTTTGAGTTTCTCAGGCAAAGCTGTATATATAACACAGACACACACACCACACACACACCAGATACAACAGTATCCACAGTCAATAACATACATACATACATACATACAATCACAAGCATGAAAGCAGCAAAAGACGGCAGTCGATGGCTCACAATGATGGTCAGCACCCGGCATCATTTGAATATTGACAATGCGTTCAGTGTTGGTAGCATCAAACGTTTTCGTGACATGATTGTAGCAGTCGTTCATGTCAACTCCCTGACGAATCAGTCTTTGAAACTCGCTTCTGGGCTCAACAGTGTAAGGTTGGCGATAAAGACCAACGTATCCATGAGAGACTTGTACTGGGTACTGGATGATGCAGTGCTGATTGGGTTGTATGTCGGTGGCCGATTCACTTGGTGGATAGATGATGTGTGGGTTGATCCACTCAAAAGGCGGGAGATCTGAAATGGCATCCCAGACAGTGACAGGTGGATGGGGTGCATGGTATCGCGTGCGAGTGACAGGTTGGTATACATTGTTGAGTTGGTCGGGGAACTTGATCGAGACTCCGCCAGGTAGACCAAAGCAGTGTGTCGGCTGAGGGAATCTTGGAAGCGGGTTGCCACGCTTGGCTCCCCAGATGAACACGCGACGACGTGATTGAGCAAGCCCATGATTGCCAGCCTGTTGGATAGAGAATCGTGTTTGGTAACCAAGTGCATGAAGCGTTCTTAAAATAAACTTGATGGCTCCCATTTGGATGCCACCTGCGATGCGGTTGACGCCTGCCTGGTTCCCACCCAATCGGAAAGAGACCAGTCCACGAACATTCTCAAGAAGGAAATACTGAGGCTGGTAAAACTCGACATACGATAGCGATGTTGCAATCAGTGTGTTTTTGATATCGTTTGCTTTCTTGAAGCGATTGATACCAGAAAATCCCTGGCTGCAACGCAGCACACGCCAGCACAACTCATCAGATTGGGTTCAGAGTCCAGTTGAGACTGACGCAGTTTGGCAACTCACCAAGGAGGCCCACAGTAGATGAAATTAATGGATCCCTTTGGAGGAAGATCGACTAGAGGATTGCCTTGAAAGTCAATCTCTGGCTCAACGGTTTCTCCGCGCTCTTGGATGGCGATCGCTCTTGCAAGCAGCATATTCGCGCATTGGTTGTGTACAACCGCGTTTGGAAAGTTGTGTCTGCGCCGCCAATCAAATACACAGTCATCAGTCACCAGCCAAAAGCCATAGATGCAACACATAGTTTCAACAGCCTACTCATTTACAAAACAAACTACTCTTATGCACCACGAGATACTCACTGAAACGTTTTTGAGGCGCTTGAGGAAAACTCTACTGCATGCCGAGTATCAACAATTCCAGTTGAATCCATTCCAACTGATAAACCACCGCACCCAGAAAAGATGTCTAAAGCCACAATACGACGACGATTATTCTCGACAAAATGCCTCATGGTTTCCAGTTTGGCGAAATGCTCATCTCTAGATTGTGGCGAGCAGATCAAGTCTTGTTTATCGAGGTCAACCAACTGCAGCCGAGTTTTTCGAATGAGCTGCTGCTTGATCCAAAACTGGTCGGGCAGGGATTTGTAGCTGGCAAGATCCTTGATTGTGTCGATATGCTGTATCCAGCATGTGCCTTCAAGTCTATCGGTATCGACCCACATCGTGTCGCTTGTTGCGAGAACATGTCTTTCGTCGCGGACTGTGTCTGTATCGTGATGGCTTGGTTTGCATTGGATTTGATCATATCGCTCAAACATGCGCAGTTCGACCGAAACAGCCTTGGGTTTGGCGGTGGATGTAGCCCGTGCTGTTTGAATTTGAATAATCTGGCCAAGAAGATAGGGTTCTGTGCCATTCGACTCGGAAAGAGAGGGTACGACATAGACAAAATCAAACAGCCGGTATAAAACACCCTTGATCTTGAAAGCCTGCGCGTCTGGTTTGCCATCATTAGCAGCAAGATCCTTACTCTGATCACTCTGATCGTTTTGCTGTACAATCCATGCAGTTTTGTCATTACAGCGTTGATTATGAATTTGACATGATGTGCACCAAGTTAATTTGTCAAACAGAGTGCCGCCTGCAGATGGCTGGGTGACATGATCCATTGCCTCTTCGACACTGGCTGACGCAACATCGTACCAAAACCTATAGAAATACTCGCACGACGACGCGGGAGAAGAAGAAGAAGAAGTAGTAGATGATGGCGGCAGTGTTAAGTTATCAGGCTCGCTGGCACCAGGAGGCAAATAGTTGACCCTGCAAACATCACGAATGGAAGCAAGTTCAACATTGACACATTCATCGACCATAAACAGCTCGTACGCAGATGCAGTTTCCATCAATATGGTCTTTTCGGCGCGCATAAATCGTCTCAGATGAACAAAATGCTTTGTTCTTCGATGCTTATTGTAATGTGGTTCGCTGCTATCATCTTCGCTATACGCTCTGCTCTCGTGAAAGAAGCACACTTGTCCGATTTCAGGCTCTGAAAGGTGCGCACTGCTACGAGAAGAGACGAAGACGACAAAATCGCCTGGAAAGATCTTATGCTGGTCGATTGTGGCACTTGCATAGATGTGCATATGTTGCGACGCTGAGCAAGCAATCGGGTCTCCAGTCAATTCGACATTCAATTTGGCTTGACCACCAAGTCTTCTTTTGGTATTTGTCAGATTCTGTTTGTTTGGTAGCAATGAAGTTGATGATGATGACGATGATGATGACGATAACGACGAGCTGAGATGTTGATTGTCGCGATGTATCTGATGTCCGCGTTTGATGGGATCGATGGCGCATACTGCATGACCTTGCCCAACACTCTTGACGACTACAGTTGCAACAAAATCGCCAGCGTCGACAATGTGGTCTTCAAAGAGTCCCTTTGCAATGCGAGCAACGGTGGGTGTAATCGCAGATTGGTTTCGGGTGGACAGAACCAGCTTATTGGTATCAGTTATGGTTAGAGTCGACTTTCTGTTGGTGAGGCGTGGGGCAGATCGCTGCCGGTTATGCGATGATGATTGTCTCTTTGTAGACATGTGTTGTTTGTTGGATGTCGCGAGAGCATGGAGAGATGCCATTAATGGAGATGAGAGATGTGAATATGTCTTGGTCAAATCGATCCATGCTTCGATTTCAGTGAGAATGCTCTGTATATGCTCGGCAAGAATATCAATAGAGATAGGCTTAGCCTGCTCCATATTGAATGAATTTGCAGAGACTGGTGCCGCAGCAGATGAGGAGGAAGCCGTACTCTCCACGATCATGCTTGCAAGCTCGCCATTGTTGTGCTGCGTGATTAGTTGATCAAGCGTGATTTGGGGATTGACCGAAAGCGCTTTCACAATCAACGATGGTAAGCGAAGCTGGTCGTAGAATCGCTTGAAAATAGGTTCGTACAACTTGGAGGGTTGGCACAGTCGATACCAAGCAAACTCAGTACGAAGCCAGACAATACTGCATTTGATTTCCATGAGTTATGGCATTAGATGATTGAGACAGATGAATGATCAGTACACAGACATTAAATCTGGTGCATTCATATCAGATGGACTCACGGATTGCCACTTTCGACATGCGAGAGTTCCCAATAGAAGATTGCACTTAGCCTGATTCGTTGTTCCTCCTTTTCGCGAGTTGGCTGATTGCCTTTCGAACTCAAATCAGCCTCGTCGCCATCATCCTGCTCATCATCGTCGTCCTCATCCGTTCGCTGCAATTGTTGTGCATCACTATCCCAATCGATAGGCAACGCCTTTACGACACCCGATGCGACAATATCGTTGTTTTCGCTCTGTTCAAGAGCCTCAAACGGTGCGACACGGTTTCCGTTCATTGAATCGTATATCGTGAAATCGTGCAACTCGCGACAGGGCAGATCATCTTCAGCAAGATCAAATAGATCTTCTCCAACAACCTCAAAACGCTGGCTCTCTTCGAGTTCTGTTGGATGAGGACGGAAGTATGTTGGTGTTTCCTCGACACGCTTTTCGACTAAATAGCACAGATCGGGACCCGTCAATCTCTGATAATAACGAATCGACGATAGTTTGCTGGTTGTTTGAACTCACCTTGTCGAGCGGATGCTTTTGGTTTGCCTTGTTGGTCGCGGCTTCTGCCACCAACACGCTTGTCATGATCTGGCTTGTATGTGGTTTCGGACACTCGCTTTGCAGACTTGTTCACAACAACAACAAAATCGTCGTCATGATCGTCAACCCCGCTGCCATCAGCTCCAATCTTGTCATTATCGCTCGCAGAATCAGTAAACAGATCTCTATGGTTCCCATTGTAGCTGCTCAGATTCTCCTTTTGAGCCAAGCTGGTTCTGTTGTATTTGTTGCTGGTTCGCTGGCGACATTCAGCATCAGCCGCAAAGTCCTCGACGATCCTGCGAGGACCCTGCGAGTTGTTGATGAACACATGAACAAGTTTCTTCTTCTTATTATTGCCATGAGTTGGACTGCTGGCGTGAATGGACTTGTGCTGGTCGTCGTTGAGAATGCCAAGTTCTTTGGCGCCGCTTCGACCAATCGTGCAAACCAACATTCTGTTGTCGCCACCGTCATCAATCATATTTCCGCTGTATAAACGAGTATTAATCTATGCAGAAGATTGGATTCAAGGCTGGATGGTGCTGAATGGTTGGATCCTCTTCTTATGATAACTGAGAGAGAGAGAAGAAGAAGAACAAGAAGAAGACGAAGACGAAGGCAGACGCTCGAGACCAGTGTGGATCTGATTGTCCGCCTGTGCTTGAACACAATCTTCGATGTTTGTGAGTTTGATTTCCTGAGAACTGCCGGGTGCCAAAACGTTCAACATTTGTGGTCCGCACCCAGCCACATCCTATCGCTGGCTGGCGCACCGATGGGCGACCTGTTCAACTTGGCGACGAGCGACGCCTGCACGGCACTGAACCAGGCATTTACCTCTGTATTCTTTGGCCCAAACTGCTGCGCATATCCCGGCGTCACCTGCAGCGGCGCAAACATTGTTGGCCTGTGAGTTGTCGCCGCTGTTCATTGCCGCATTCCCGCTTCGTTGTGCACCAGGATTAACGCCACCTTGTGTTGTTGTGCTTGTGTTCAGGTCACTGGCCAGCACGGGCTTGACGGGCCCACTGCGTGATTCGATTGGCAGCCTGACGACACTGACTACGCTCGATGTCAGCTTCAACCAACTGACGGGGCCTCTGCCGTCGTCGCTCGGAAACCTTGTCAACTTGCAGACTCTGTGAGCAACCACCGCTGCCTTCCATTCGATTGTGGAGCTGATATGTGCTTTGTGGCTGTGGCTGTGGCTGCGGCCACCCAACGATCGGTGATCGATGGACGATGGATGATGGATGATACTGACTGGTGCAATCGTGGCTGATCTCCAGGATGCTGAGCGACAATCAGTTTACCGGAACTCTGCCGGCGTCACTCGGAAACCTCAAGCAACTGACGTTTCTGTAAGTGTCGCTGCCCTGGTTTTACAGCTGTGCACACAAGCTTTCCTTTCCTTTCCTTTCCTCCACTTGCCTGCATCATCCTGACGCATCAGCGATCTGGATCTTCATATCCCACCAAACAGCCAGGCAACGGGCAACAACATCAGCGGCGCGATCCCAGATAGCATCGGCAACCTCGTGAGCCTAACCAGTCTGTAAGGAAGATGCCATCAGTGATGTGATCCATGCTCATACATCTTTCAACGAAACCCCTAAACCCCTGACACGCATCACACAAATACCGCTAGTGATCTTGGCCTAAACTCATTGACTGGCGCAATCCCAGCAACACTCGGCAACCTGAACAACCTCCAGCGACTCTCTCTGGCACGAAATAACCTTGCTGGAGATATTCCCAGCTCGCTGTCATCGCTATCCAAGTTGACTGGACTGTTTTTGTCGCTGAATACTGGGTTGACTGGAACTCTGTCGGCCGTTAGCTTCCCAACAGTCACCAACTCGACAAATGGACAATGCACGGCATGGGGAACGGGTCTGTGTGGTGCGACACCTGACGTGGCAGCAAAGTGCAGCATGCCAACATGTGAGTTTGTTTTGGCATTCGAGAGGAAGATAGATGTTGAGTGCAACATAAAGCGAAGGATTGGACTTCCAACTGATTCTGATCCTTCTGTTGGTGCGATGTTTGCAGGCGCATCAAACAGTGTGTCAGGTCCCAGTGGCCAGAGTTCCGGATCGTCTGGAATGTCGCTTGGCGCGATCGCTGGTGCAGTTGTTGGCGTTCTGCTCGTTGTTGGCATCGCTGTTGCTCTGTTCATATTCCGTGGCAAGTTCATCAAGTCATCGACATCGACGCTGGAATCCATCGCGCCACAGGAGCAGCCAAACACAATCAACTTCATTCAGGATCCCAAGCAAGTGCAATCTACTTCTGTCACGATTCCAGAGGCAGCACACGCTGCTGCACCATTGCCACCTGCCATCTATCTCCAGCCAAGTGGCAGTGTATCGTCGCAGTCGCTGTTCAACGCCGCTGCCATTCCTCTGCCGCCATCGCCTCGTCCTTCTTCGAGAGCATCACAGACTAGTCTCAATGGCATTCCCGAAATCGTCGACATGGAGCCTCGCGATGCTGTCGTCTCTGCACCTTCAGAGATTGTTATCCCAGTCCGCAGTCTGGCAGACGCTGCTCCTGCTCAAGTCTCTGAGCCTTCGATTGCTTCTCGCATGTTCTCGATGTTCTCAAGCATAATCGCGGGTCCATCGGCACCCGCAGAGCAAACTCATGCTACTACTGCGGCCAACGACGCAGACTTGGCTACCGACTCTGTCGACGTGATGCAGGAGATGATGGATGCTCCGACACTTGCGCGACCTGTGGCAGCATCGAGCGACACACCTGCGCCAGCGGTGCCATCCAAGCAGGCTCCGGAGATTCTCACTTTGCATTCAGAAAACACTGCGGACGACGCTCTTGATCTGATGCAGGAGATGATGGATGCTCCGACGCTTGGGCGACCTGTCAATCGCGTGATTGACACATCTTCTTCAGAAGATGCCGTAGACCTGATGCAGGAGATGATGGATGCGCCAACACTTGCAAGACCTGTTTCATCAACATCAACTGCTGCTGCTGCCGTTGTTTCGGCTGCCGATGAGACTCCCGATCACGCTGTCAGTCAGGAAACACCCGCAGACGAGGAACAGCTTGAAGACGACGTGGCGGCAGCTGATCTGATGCAAGAGATGATGGACGCACCTACTCTTGACCGTCCTGTTACCGTTACCCCGCTCGCCTCCCAGCAGATCTCTAACTTACCAATCAGCGAGATTCCTGAGCTGTTCAGCAAGGAGATCAGCGTGACGTCGCTACGCATGAGCGAGATCTGGCCGTCCTCGACATCAGTTGTGCCATCGACGCCGCAGGAGGGCACTGACACAGCAGCAGTAGATCTGATGCAGGAGATGATGGATGCACCGACACTCGCAAGACCGGTTTCTTCGTCATCAAACACTGCTGCTGCTGCCACTACCACTCTGCTCGACGCCGCTGCAGACTCACAGGAAGTCATTGGCGAAGACTCTACCACGGCTGAATCGGCAGCAAACTGAATGTCAGCTCATTCTGCATAGCATGCTTCGTCTTCTCCCCGCACAGTATTCTATCTGGCTTTGTTTGCAATTGATAGATATTACATGGACGACATTCCCTCTCCCCACAACACTCTTTTCTTTCCCCCTCGGATTTCAACCTCCCCAATCCCTTCTTGGTTTCCATCTCCAGCCACACACTTTTTAGCCTGAGCCTGTTCGTCCGTTTGTTTGTTTGTTTTAGAAAATCCTATGAAATAAAAAAGAAATCTAAAAATATGATGATATCGATGCCGATGCTGATGCTGATATTGACGATGATGGCATGTGAAGGACAATG
>AFSM01002484.1:0-10505 GCA_000235945.1 Homolaphlyctis polyrhiza JEL 142
TGGAGCAAGACCCAACACAGCGGTATTCTCATGTCGCACCCGCCGCAGTCGAGCGTGCAGGACGAGCCACAAACGCAATGCCGCACGCTCGACATCCGGACTTTCCGCTGCACGACTCGCTGCCGTCTTCCCTTGCTCTCCAACCCCAACCCCAACCCCAACTCCAACCCCATTCCCAGTTCCTTTCCAACAGCCACTCACAGCAGCAGCGTCATCCCCATCACACTGCCCATTCCCCGCATGCCCCGCACTCGCTGCCTCTGCAGCCTCTTCAAATGCCCGGCACCGATCGGAAGGGCAACTGGTGGAGCCAGCACCAGCATCAGCAGCAGCAGCATCAGCAGCAACAGCATCAGCGACAACTTGAACTTCCCCATCCTTACTCGCCTCAGGCGGGTCGGTGGCAGCCCGCAGCCCACAAAGCGACAACCCCACCCTTTACACCCACAGACGCAGACACAGTCGCTGGTGTGGGCAGCGGCCTCGTCTACCACAGCAGCGCCTCTATAGGCGGAGACCAAATCCATTCCTATTCCTATTCCCATTCTCATTCTCATTCTCATTCCCATTCCCATGCTCAGCCGCCGGCTTGTTTTTCCGTTGCAGGAGCAATCCCATCAACATCGCCTCCCGTTAGCCCCACTGCCGTTGCGGGTGCAGCGCCAGTCTCCGATCAGACCAGACTTCATGCTGCCGGCGCATACGCCTCACGCGCCAATCGCTCTGTTGGCGACGCTGCATCCTCGTCTACCACGACAGCAGCAATGGCCAGACCAGTAGCCTCAGAAGCCAAGGATGCCAGGGAAGCCTGGCCTTGTTCATCGGCCTCTGTCTCCGCCTCAACCCCTGCAACTACCCGTTCCACTCCTAAACCTGCAGCACAACAGTCACAGTCACAACGGCACCCACCTGTATCAACAGCAGCAGCAGCAGCATCAGCAGCAGCAGCAGCAGCAGCAGCAAAAGCAGGAGTTGCTGCAACAGCGGCAGTCCAAGTGCCACGTCGCGGCCGCCCGCCTCGTTCCGCCAATGCACGTGCCATCGTGAAGCTCATCCCGAAGGTGGCACCCATAGAGCCTATTACAACAACAGTCTCCATCGCAACTCCAAGGACATCTGCAAAAGCAGCCCACACTGACAATAATGACAGCAGCATGTCGGTTGCTGCTGCTGCTGCTGACGCCGCCGCCGACAAGCATCCCGACAACGAGTCATCAGGCTCTGCGAACGAGGAAACCTACACGTGCGGAGTATGCTCCAAGTCGTTTGCCCGCAAATACAACATGCAAAGCCACATGCTTTGTCACGCCTCAGATCGGCCGTTTGAGTGCTCATCGTGCGGGGCTTCGTTTGTGCGCAAGCATGATCTGCTGCGGCATATGAAGTCGCTCCACACTGACAGCCGACCACATAGATGTCCCCTGTGCAGTGCATGCTTCTCTCGCGCCGATGGTCTCAAGCGTCACATGGAGACCGAGCGTATCAACAACACAAAACATAATGCTTGACCCGATCCGCATCTTCACTGTTCTACCAAAAATGTTCATCTCTCCACCTTGCCCGTATAAAGTGATAACACAATAGGCAGCTAATAAACGTACTGAAATAAAAGTCATGATAATCCTCTGCTGTTTTACGAACAAATCATGTGCTGCCTTCTTGCTGCTTCAATGAAGTGGTTCTGTGCTTGTACTGGGCTGCATCTATCCACTTGCACCCTACCCAAACCATCCTGTTGACAACGCAGATCTCGGCTTCGTTCATCAGATTGGCTCTGTCATCCACGCATTTCTCTGCCATGATCCATTCCACACTGGTCCAGTGCTGCTGTGCTCCATTCGCAGCACTTATCGCATGCGACACACAGACGCAGATCTGCCAGTATTGCCATTGCCCAATCGCATACTATTACATTGACACACATACAGAAGCATCGGCACGGAAATAAGCCAACGAGTCCAAACAGCGCATTGAATGTGCCTTGTAGGCAACTGGCGCCAGACTGGCTCGCAAATATGATACCGAACACAAGATCACGAAGCCGCTGTTTATGTGCCAGAAATGAGTTGTCGGACCACACACCATTCAGGTCAGTGTGGCACTGCAGCACCAATGCTTCAACAGCATGATGATTGTGGGAAACAGATGTTTCGCGGTATGTGGCATACATTGAATCCACTTTCCCGCACGGACAAACGCAGGGCACTTTCTCTCATTTCGACTATCACTTTGACGCCTCGTTGCCCCCCTTCCAGTGCACTTACCTTCTCTATCTTGCTCGTTTATATATGCGCCCTCTCTGCGGAGATGGTGCAGCACGCATACCATCCTCAAACAGCAAATCGTCCATGTTTCCGGCTGCTGAGCATCGTCCATTCCAGCAGGAATGCACCAATGCCCAACTCTCTCAGGTCTCTTCGGAAACATGCGAGCACAGCCAACAGGAGCCCTTGCCGAAACCATATGGCCGGCTACCATCTATGGAGCTTATACTCTGCAGCGAATACTCAAGCGACTGCGATCAGAATACCATGCCTGATACGCTCCCAGTCGAGGCGCCGGCACAGACCCCGTGGTCCATAGGCGAGGTAAAGTCGCACTCGGCATCGGATCCCTCGCACAGAAGCCACTTTCCAGATTCACCGCCACCTCATCCAAGCCCCATAAGCGAAACAACAGCCACATCGTCAACCCGACAACTCTCGTTCCAATGCCCCATTTGCCAACGATCATATCCTCGCAAATACAATCTGAAAAACCATATGGCCTGCCATGTCGCTGATCGCCCATTTGCTTGCCCATCCTGCAGTCTTCGGTTTGCGCGAAACAATGACCTTCAACGGCACATCAGGTCGAAGCATGCGCCGTCGCCCGTGCGGCTTACTTGCCCTCTGTGCGAGATACAGTTTCGTCGAGCTGATGGGCTCAAGCGACATATTGATGTTGTACATTCAAAGACAAGGATAAAAACAGAGGAGATGCTGCAATGAACTCATTTATTTGATACGCTTATATACTCTCAAAGTAGCCATTTTCAGACATACTCGCCAGCCACGCTGTCTCTCTTCCATCCTCCTTGCCATATCAGCATGATTGTGTCTGAAACACAGCTGATGAACATACACATAGTTTTGCATCCATCGATTGCCGTTCTTTTATTGATGGATAGATCCCACGACTGCCGTGTGAAGCAGTGCTCATCTACTTAAGAATTCAGCACACTTGGCGAAGCACACGACAGAGGCGATGCACGCCTTCAACAAGTCGCTCTTGGTCATACATGGCAAATGTGATCCGACACCACTTTCCATGGCTCAGATCTGTTGAAAATGCGTTTCCTGGCGTCATTGAGACGCGCTCGCCGCGCACAACTCGGTCAAGTCCTCGCACCTTGCCTTCAGTTGGATGGCTTGCAGCATTGCCAATAAGAAAATCCCGGACATCGACTGTGGATAGGTTTCCAGCAAGTGGAACTTGCATCCAGACAAAGTAGCCGCCGCTTGGCTCTTGGAATGAGCTTCCTGGAGGAAGCTCATTGCGCAGAACTTCACACACGGCTCTGCATCGCGATGCAAGCGTCTCACGCATCTGCTTGAGATGTGCTGACACAAGACCAAGCTCAAGCGCAGACAGCACGATAGTTGCCGTCATGTGGTTGGGACAGCCGCCTGAATGCATGATGCCACTGCGTTCGTACTGCTTGATGATCCCTAAAGGTGCTTCAACCCAGCCAAGGCGCAGACCAGGTCCCAAAATCTTGCTGAAGGTGCAGTTTGAGATGACGTTACCCACACCCAGTGAAGGTTCGGCGAGACACGGGTCAAATGCAGCAACGCGCTGGGGTACAGAGTTTGTATCGCCAAACGTGTGCATCTGATACACATCATCACAGACAACGAGCATATCATACTGGCCCGCAAGATCCACCAACTCTTTGCGGCGCAAAGTCCCCAGCGTCGAGCCCTGTGCGTATGTTGTTGATTCGCAGTCATATAAAACACAAAGCCACGGTCAGTATTCGCCGCAGCAGAACTGGCATCAATCGATCAAGGGATATAAAAGCTGTTGCTTGACAGCATTATAGAAGACACTGACTGTTGGATTCGAAAATGTAGGCACAAGGTAGAGGATGAATGGGAATCGCTTGAGGCCCTGTCCAGCTGGCGGTTGCGGCGCATCTGCGACTCGAGTGCGCTTGGAGCTTTGTTCAAGATGATCACCTGAGCCATTGAGAGCACTCTCCTGCTTGGCAGCAGCATGCTTCTTAAGCTGCTCCCGAAGCACGTTGATGTCAATGCCCTCGCTATCGGTGGGAATCGCGACCAAGTCGCTGCGTTGGAAGCCATGATCCTCAAACACGCGAATAGCAAGAAAGTAGGTTGGATTCTCAATGAAGATCACAGTATCTGGTCCTGAAAACAGAGTGATGATGCTGTTTACAAGATTGTGTTATGCTGTGTTGGTGTGGAACTGTGTGGACGATCGAGCAAAGGAGAGTGGTTGACAGAGCTGATGGTCTTACTTTGACAGAGACTGCGATGCACCGTTGGTGATGCACAGGTTTTCGGGCCGCACTGTGCTTCCGTATTCAGCAGACAGGAATTTGGCCAGCTGCGGCGATGTGGGACAGAATGGCGGCAGACAGACATTGGGTTGATATGATTGGACAGGAAACTGTTGGTAAGGAAGTTTGATGGTGATTGCCACAGAGGGAACGCAGTGTACCAACGATGGCTCACTTCGTTGCGCAGACGCCTGTCGCCAAGCACAGGCCCGTACTGCAGCGAGTGATGAGCGTCTGGTTGCGAGAAGCGATGCTGAGCAGCTGTTGCCAGTAGCTGTGTTGGCAGCTGGTCAGGCCCAGCTGGAGAGTGTGCACCCGCCACATCGCACGGCAGCTTGTTAGCCCACAGCCTCAGCAGCACAGACACAGACACAGACACAGTCACAGCCACTGCCAGGCATCTGCACCCACGAGCTCCGTATTCAAAGGCGATCCAATCCTCGTGAGAGTCCGTTGGAAACAGCGTCATGTCGGCGTGCTTCATCCTTGTGGCATCCTGGCTGCCGGCTGTTGCCGTTGCTGTATGTGCCGAAGTTGCTGGCGGAGCAAGCTGCGTTGGAAACAGCGTCATTGGTTGTTGGTGATCGCGTTACCAAGAAGCAACAATCTGTCTCCCCACTGTCTCCCCACTGTCTCCCTCGCTGCTTGGCCGCATGCCATGTTCTAGATCGCCGTCATGCATTGACAGACAAGTGTCGCTGCTCACAAACAGTAGCAGAAACAGAATGATTTGATGCCATGCTATGCGAGTGTCATCAGAACAGTCGTGTTGGTGGTTGTGTGTCGTGCATTTCTTGCCATTTCTCTCTCTCTCACCAACACACACAAAAAAGCGAAGCCAAGCGAAGCAAGACCACAACGATGGACCAAATCGACATTGCAGGCAACATCATGCGAATGGCAGAAGAGCGGGCAGCCGCAGCCGCAGCAGCTGGCCCTCAGGCGCATCAGCCGACGGATGAAGAACGTATTGAGGCGGTGCTATCGACGCCGCTGTTCATGCAGCACACGCCAACAGAGAGGGAAATGGAAGAAAACGAGACGCTGGCTGCATTGCAGTCGCTGACGTTTGACGGCCTGCCTGAAGGTGCACACTGGGCTTGTGCTTCATCCTCATCCTCATCCTCATCCTCATTCTCGTACATCTGACTGTCCGCCAGATCGTGCTGGTGCATTTCGCCCACTGTTCTCTGACAACACGCTGACGCTGGCACTGCTGTTGCTGTGATACTTGCACAGAGGTTGCCGAAAACTTCAAGAACCAAGGCAACGACGCATTCAGGGCTGGACCAAAGTCATACAACGACGCAATCGCTTTCTACACAAAGGGCATTGCTGCTAAAGCCAACGACGACAAGCTCAACTCAATTCTGTATTCAAATCGCGCCGCTGTCAATCTGGAGCTCTGTAAGCTGCTTCGCATCAACTGGATATTGCAAGTCCGATTCGCTGACACTTTACCACATTTCAACAACGAATCCTATCCATCGCACAGCCAACTTCCGCCAAGTACTCAACGACTGCGCTGCCGCAATCAAGCTCAACCCAAAAAATGTGAAAGCTTTCTTCCGCTCAGCAGCCGCGCTACACAAGCTGGATCGCATCGACGAGGGGATCGATTGCTGCCAAAAGGGATTGGAACTCGAGCCCAAGAACAGCCAGCTGCAAAACATTCTCAAGAGCCTGCACAATCGTGGTGCTGAGCTGAAAGCCATTGAAGAAAAGCGATCCAAGCGCTTCTCGGAAAAGGCGCAGCAAGTGGCAAGGGTCAAAGCGACACTTGCCGAGCGCGGATACAAGATGGTCGAGCTTCCCAAAAACAGAAAGAACACTCGCGGCGACGACAACAGCAGCGATGATGACGATGCAGATGAAGATGATGGACTCACACCATTGGGATTCCCGCACCCACTTGCACCGCACCAATCCATCTCGCTTGATGAAGCGACAGGACGTCTCAAGTTCCCGGTTCTGTTTGTGTATCCAGAGTACAGCCAGTCCGACTTTATCACAGACTTTAACGAGGACGACGCGTTCTCGGACCACTTCCAGAGCATATTCGAGACACAGGCGCCATGGGACACTGAGCATGCGTACAAGCCAGACACACTCGATCTGTTCTACGAGACCCACGCATCTGCCGCACCCGGAGGAGTCACCGAGCTGGTCTCAGTATTCCGCAACGTTACTGCTTCTGCGTTGCCTGCGACCCAGCAGTCGGTTGCACACCGCTACGTGCATACGACGCTTGGTGATGTGCTACGGCACCCATCGTTCCAGATTGTTGATCGCATGTGCACGTTCCTGATCGTTGTGCGGGGCAGCAGCTTTGCGTCGACGATGCGCCGCCAATATCGTAAATGAAGGCTGCTTATCTCGCCAGATCTTATCATCTTGAATCTTGAGTCACAGATGCTGTCGCTCGCTGCTGCGCTGTCTGTGCTGCTGCTGCTGCTGCCGCTCGTTGGCTGGGGCATTACGACGCTGGTGGCGCATGCAGGCGGCGAGCAGCCACCGCTAGGCGATATCCCGGACACCCGCCGCGAGTCCGTGCTGCTGTTGACGGCCCACCCTGACGACGAGTGTCTGTTCTTTGCACCAACCATCCAAGCGCTTGCTCAATCGTCAGAGCTGCATGTTCTGTGTCTGTCCAATGGTGCGCAGTATCACCAGACCATGCGATAGCGTCCTACCCGAGTGCAGCGATCCTGGCACTGACACAGAGTACCTGCATGTATGTGGTTGGCTTGCAGGAAACGCCGAGGGCTTGGGCCGCATCCGCGAGAAGGAGCTGCTGGCGAGCTGCAAGACACTCGGCGTCCATCCCCGCAACGTGTTCTCCATCAACCATTCGTAGGCTTTCGCTCGCTCGCTCGCTTGCTTGCTGGCTGTATCTTGGCAGATGCTCTCGCTATAACACCCGCTGACATCAGGCGCCTGAAGATTGCTTCAGGATTCCATGACTATTGACTGGCCGCTCGACACCATCATCCAAGTTGTTGCCAACCACATATCCAAGCACAACATCGATGCAGTAAGCGATGCACAGTCGACTGGCTTGCTCCTTGCAGCTCGCAGTCAGTTGTATGCGATAGACAGCCTTGCTGACACTGCATACCACTTTGAATGCTGCCATAAAACAACTGCGCATCTGAGATTGTGACATTTGACCAACACGGCATTTCAGGCCACACAAACCACAAAGCACTCTATGCAGCCATGAAGCTTGCCAAATCGTCTAAACGCATCACGCTGCCGGTATACACTCTCACAACCATCTCAGTCTTGCGCAAATTCTCGTCCTTGATCGATGTGTGCTGGACATCGCTCTCATTCAATCTTGCCGCAATCATCAACCGCGGAAACGCCAATCTATCCGATACTCCGCTCAAACGTCTCTTCGTCTCATCACCACAGGACTATATCAATGCTTGCACCGCGATGTTCCAGCATTCGTCGCAACTTGTGTGGTTCAGATACTTGTATATTGTCTTCTCGCGCTACATGATCATCAACGAGCTCCAAGAGTTGTAGTCCAAATTAGAGATTCTGGCTATTTGAAAGAGAGGCAGACTAGCAAGTCCACAGCGAATAAGCAGCAGTATCAACAGCAAGATGAACATTAAAAAGTAGCAAAGAAATGCAATCTAGTTGGTGGTCGATGCATTGTCGTTTTATATTCTTGTTGGGTCGGTGCGATTCATATCAACATAGCCATCGCGGAGCCGTTGTACGAGACATGCCACGTGCTGCTGCATTGTGCCACGATTTGCTTCAAAGATCTCAATCTGGTATTTGAGAACCTTGATCTTGTCAAAGAGCTCAAGCATGCTGGTGCATCTGACGTGTGGCT
This sequence comes from Homolaphlyctis polyrhiza JEL 142, assembly GCA_000235945.1. NCBI lineage: Eukaryota > Fungi > Chytridiomycota > Chytridiomycetes > Rhizophydiales > Homolaphlyctis > Homolaphlyctis polyrhiza. The sequence goes on from AFSM01002484.1 coordinate 8,418, forward strand.
GCACAAGAATCTCATGGTTGCCTGCAAGATAGGCATCAAGTGCAAGCTGCAGTTCTGTAAGAAGCGAGCAGCGATCTTGATGGTCTTGATGGCTTTGCTGGTATTCGTTAAGCTGCGCTTCAATATTGGCAAGCTCGTTGTCGGTGATGCGAATAGCTTCAAGCTGTGCCAAACACGGTTCTGACAGATCGGTGGGAGATGGCTTGACTGGCGCATTTGACGCTGCTGCTGCTGCAAGCGAGATTGGGACTGCAATCTGTGATGTTGATGCGGATACAGGTGCAACCTGTAGTTGCGCTGCAGCCTGTCTGGTCCGCACAAACTCGCCTGTAGTAGCATCGAATAGAAACTCTGGCGCTCGTGGTTGTGGACGGGGTCGTAAGCGAGGAATACCGACAGCAACACTCCTCGCAGAGTCTAATGATGGTACATCTTTCATCGTTTGTGTCGCAGTCACAGTCACAGCTGCAGTCGATGGCAGTATCGCCATGCCGCCGATAGTGTGTCTATGGACAACTACTGTCAGAGACTTGAAACACATCAAGTTGATCTGGGTGCAGGTGTTGGACTTACCCGTACTGCACTGTCGAGATAATGCGTTCAAGCTGTCGGGTTCTAGACCGCAATGCGCGTTGCGATGATCGCATAGCATTAACACGCCACCGCAAACCATATTTGCTAGCGAGTCTTTGCTCCGACTCTGACATTTCATCTCGAGCTTCTGCCGACAACATGCCAATACGCTGCTGGCGTGCTTGGGCATCCAGTTCAAACAGCTGCCTGAACGCAGACTTTACAAGCTGCGACTTGTGCCATGCCTTGGCTTCTGCGATCCGCGCCTTGTAATCGCGCTGTTCTTGGATAAAACAGCGCCATGCTGCAAACACTCGATGTGTCAGCTTGAATCCCCAATACACAATCGGCTGCACGTGGCGAGCCTGATAGATTCTGGCCCAGTTTGAACGCTTGCTTGTCCATATCGTGATAGCTCGATGCAAAACACGAGTATTTCTAAACTCAAGTTGTTGGCGATGTGTGATCTACGCAAACGACACGCGAGTCAAATGTGTCAGCAATATAGTTGTATGATGTTAGAAGTGTTTTGTCTGGGTGGCTGTTGGCGTTGTCTGCTGTGTGTGCAGTTCAAGAATAAAGCATAGAACCTTTTCCCATATCCGGTGTTTGTAGTGCTGTCGCCATTGGCTCCACACTTGCTTGAGAACCAATGCTCTTGACGCACGTTCACTGCGTGCCTGCAGCATTCGTGTTCGAGTACGCAGTCGAGTGCGGTGCAACCATATGCTAAACACGCGGTGCTTTGTATCTGCAGTAAGATGCAATGTTGGCTATGATTGTCAGAATCAACAATACTCTGAACCACATCATTTTGCACGAGAACAAAAAACATGTCATTTCAACCTTGTCGTCTTGACAGCAGAGTCGCATTGCAGGATGTTTCTTGTTTGCGTCTCGCAAGCATACGTCCATGTGTCCATGTAGTCCATGCCCTCCATACTTGCGTGAGTTGTGTTCTGGCACGCAGATGCCAGATAGAGTCTACAATCCGATCAAGCTCTTTCGCATCTCGGTACTTGGCAAACCAAACCTGGAATACATATGCCATAACAGTCACATTGCGAGTTTCGATAAATCGCACCATGTTGAGTCGATGCTGTTGCTGTTGTCGCGTGCTATTCTGTAAAAAACGAAGGCAGTATGGAATATGACAAGGCATGGTTTAGATGCTATGCGTTTTTGAGCTTCTGATTGATTGCGATCTTTCGATTGGCGCGATAGCTTACGATCCAGACAACAAGATAGCGCTTTGAAATGATACGATCATGGTGCGCCATGGCGAATCGCCAACGCATCTCAATCTGTCGTTTGACAACAACACACTATGTAGGGTTCAATCAGCTTCCAGAGAGTAACCCAGCAAACAATATAGCGTAGACACAATATCGCAAGGCGATGCAGCCTAGACTGTTCATACCTTGTACCACGATGCGATATGGATGGTAAGAAGACTGTAGTATCTAAACTGTTCAGCCTGCTTCTGCATAGTCTGCAGGGTTCTAGCATGCCGAG
>AFSM01002412.1:0-10353 GCA_000235945.1 Homolaphlyctis polyrhiza JEL 142
CGATAGAGAGAGAGAGAGAGAGAGAGAGAGAGAATGCGATGGGATGAATGTACCTGAGCCGCCCATGATGGCAACCACTTGACCAGCCTTGACGCTGCCGTTCATTCCCTGGAGCAGACGCTTGTGTGTCTGTACGCTTGCAGCATCAACCTTTCCAGCACCGCGGGGTTTGGCAGGAAGCGGGACAGCAAAGCCGACATCGTGCCAGCTGAATGACGCCGAGGCGGCCGCATTGATATCGGCGTTTGTTCGAGAGGCAGGAGCCTGTGAGTTTCCAATTACTTCGACGACGACTGTTGAGCTCATTGTGTGGTGGACGCTGAACTTGAGGATGGATTGATTGGCGGCAACAGTGATGCCGCTTTTATATAAGCGATTTGGATAGGCGGAAATCGTGGAATTGGCGGAATTGGCGGAATCGGGTGATGTTGCGCTTTCCAGCCAAAAAGGGAGAATATCGGCCGAATCTTGCCTTTCCGCTTCTCCGCCAGTCCACAGCCACATTGCCGCATTGCCGCATTGCCGCACAACTGTGAAAGCCGGATAATGGATGCTGGATGCTGGGTGATGCATGCTGGATAGTGGACGCTCTATGGACAAAGACTTGATATTTGCTCAGAGAAGTGGCGTGGTGTGTGCCAAGTGGCAGCATTAGTCCGCACAGACGGTTCAAACTGGAGCAGCGTCATAAGCACACAGTGGGGATCCATATTCTGCAGCAGTTCTAGTAATCCCAAGCAGTGTATGCAGACACACAGTCGCAGCAACTGCAGCAACTACAGCAACTGCAAGTCCGAATAGAGTTTGGATGTGTGTTCACGAAGCACAGCACAAGATATGCCGCAATGGCATGTGATTGCGGCGAGTTTGGTTGCCCGAGCGCCATCCAACCAAGCAACCAAAACAAACTTGACACGAAATCGCAGTCACGAGCCAACAGCGTCAAGCCAATCAGAATCTGCCAACAACACACACAACTGTTGCTCTCGCTCAAATAAAGACGGCGCGAGTCAATCCAGTTCCAACAACAGCGCACTTGATATCCACAATGCCGCCAATCACAGTCTCGATCAAATCAAGCGATCAGCCCCCTGCTGCTGCTGCTGCTGCTTCTGCTTCTGCTTCTGCTTCTGCTCCTGCTCCTGCTGCAGCCGATACCTCTGCTTCTGCTCCTGCTCAACAACAAGAGTTTGTTTTCGAGGTTCCTGGAAGCTTCCCTGCACAGCCGCCTTCTCCTCCATCGCCGCCCACTCCTCCAACGCCGCCCACTCCTCCATCGCCGCCATCGCCGCCATCGCCACCTGGGAATCGTGGCAATAGTTCAAGCGACGATGGGTTTGTGTTTGTGCTTGGACTCGGCTCGTACGGAAGCTACACATTCTCGCCAAGACATGGCACAATCCGCTACCAAGAGGCACCCGACAACTATCCGCGCCGAGCTCGCTCTCACTCTCGCCAGAATCATCCTCCTCATCCGCCTCATCCTCCCCATCCCCATCCCCATCATCCTCCCCATCCTCCCCATCCGCCTCATCCTCACCAACCTCCCCATCCGCCTCATCCTCACCAACCTCCCCATCCGCCTCATCCTCACCATCGCGGTCGCAGCCATGGGAATCAAGGATCCAACAGCGAGCGATCACAACGAGCAGAGCAGCACTTGGACGAGGCGATGCGCGCTGCGTGGATTGCAGTGCAGGAAGCCGCCGAGTTTGTGTGCGAAGTGATCAACGATGTGTCACAGTCGGCAAACGCGGCTGCCGCAGAAGCTTCGCACTTGGCAAGTCAGGCCACTGCATCTGCATCTGCATCTGCATCTGCATCTGCATCTACGTTCCCATCGACAACGACCACTGAGTCAGAGTCTGCTGCTGCTGCCCAGAAGAGGCGCGAGGCTGCGTTCGAAGCTGCTCGCGCAAGTTTCCATCATTCTGGTCCGTCTCAGCAACAGCAACAGCAACAGCAGCAGCAGCAACAACAACAGCAACAGCAACAGCAGCAGCAGCAACAACAACAACAGCAGCAGCAGCAACAACAGCAGCAACAGCAACAGCGGGAGCAGCAGCGACAGCAACAACGACAGCAGCTCCAGAATTTCTTTGCCGGTCTGTTCAATTCGGCAGTCGCATCGCACTCCACCAATGCTGCTGGTACTCCTGGTACTCCTGGTACTCCAGATACCGTCCATGTGCACGTGAGCACTGCATCTGCTGCTCGCAACCATCGCACATCCCAATCATTCGCTGTCAGAGCTTCCAATGTATCGATCGATCCCAACCACAACAATATCCATATCGAGTTTGACGAAGACTCTGGCGTTCTGGATATCTTCTCGTCTCAGATTTCTGAGGATCAGACTCACTCTGCTCCATCTGGCGACTTATCAACATCGCAGCCCGAACCGACTGCGCCTCCTGCTTATTCAGTCTTCCAGGATGATGGTCAGATGACATCTGTGCGATCTGAAGGCGACATTGTCCTGGTCGATCTGTATCCGACTGTTGATCCTGCCCAATCGGTTTCTAGTGAAGAGACTCCGCTGCTGCGAAACATCAGCAGCGACGCTGACCAGCAGGCTTGATCCTAGTCTCGTGTTTTCTATCTGATTTTCTGCACAAGCCTCCTTTCCCTCTCATTCGCACCACAACTGCTGGTCCCATCTGCCTGTTTCTACTATCAAATGAATTCTCTGTTACTCCTCGATTTGCTTCCTGGTCAGTAGCCAGCGGTCTTGGGTCGGCGGTCATTGTTCTAGGGCTCTCGCTTGCCCCCTTTTTGCTATTGGCAAGGAGCACGCTTTCACAATCAGAACAATGGCAAAATCTCGACCCACATCACGCTGCCATTGTCCATAATGCTCGCTGAATCACAAAGAATGGCCAGCGACTCTAAAGACCGTTCCCTCCCGTCGTCCCCCTTTTCTCTTTTTCATATATAAACGACAGCGAATCACGGCAGCCCTTCTCACAGCAACTATCAGCGAGACGGAATCCAGCAAACTATCGAACCCTTCTTCCATTTCCGTCGCTAGATCTTTCCGCGACTCGCGTTTACATCAACACACATATACATTGCCCCACCTCTTTTTGCTTTGACATGTCTGCAACTGCCGCGCGATCAGGTGCGTAGTGAGAGAAATGACGCACTGTTGCTCTATTGATGTACATATCTACTATGCGTGTTTCTGCTATTCGTCATAGAAAGTGCATTGCACAGCGGCATGCTGCTGAGCTTGGGCATTTACAGAAGAGAGGGAACAGAATCCAGTGTATCATGGTACTTTTCCCTTGTTACTGTCATTTTGCAACTGTGAGCGTGTCGTGAATTGTGTCTGTGAGAGGGGGTGAGGTAATCAGAGTTATGGCCCGATCTGATCCCCTCGGGTATGACATGATCAACACGATCGTCACCGTTGTATAATGTGCAATCTGAGTAACTGTACCATTGGTCCTGGTAGCCAAGCATAACGTGCTCACTCAAAAAAGCCAGAGCACAGCTATCGTGCACCCTGCTCTCTATATGTGTGCCCTTTGCGGGACTGGTCGCTGGTCTCTGCGCTATGCGCCAATCTATGAGTTCCCAAACCCCTTTACTTACTCGTAGTGGATTCCTTTGATTCTCTGAAATGTGCCAATGCGTGTACTCGTCGCCGATCTGCATGATCCCCTCACATGCCTTTTTCAAAACATGACTGGGTGATGGCAATCGTATTTCGGATTCTGGTCAACCATTTCGTTGTGCCTGGGCATTTGGGTATTGAATCGATCTGGGTCGACGTCATACACATACACACACTCTCTGTCTCGCTCACAATCACACACGCCGTTTGGATCGGTTGGGGATTTGTATATACATACGTCATCAAATTCCTTTTCCTTGTTTGCCCCCGTTGTCTCCAACACGCTCGGCAACGACAACAACAATCATCCTCATCCCCATCGCCATCACCATCGCTGGCACACGCACTTGGGTCGCGATTGCCATTCCACTGACTCACAACACATCATAACCTCGTATCACATAACTCGTACACCCGTATCCAATAACCGCAATCGCAATCGCAACGGCAACCGCTCTTACGGCCTTTATTGTTGATTCGATCTCTGTCGACTGCAACAGGAATCTCACCGCGCCTGCCGCAATACTACAGCACACCCACAGCGTTGCAGCACCATCTAACCGGACCGAAACCAGTCTCGTCAACACTACCCTCGCGGATCACAGAATCGGTCTCTGAAACCTACCAGCCGCACCAAACAGACGAAGAATATCTGGAGCAGCTTGCACGACACAACCAACTGATAACAGAAGAAGACATGATTCGCAACAATGAGTTTCAAGAAGATGATGTGCAAGAAGACGATGAGGAATGTGATCCGGTGTATATCCATTGGGTTCGCAAAGGAGATACTGTCGCAAAGATTGCAAAGATGTATCAGACTGGGGTAGGTAGCATGTAGATTAGGGTTTCTGATATATATACATGATTGAGTTTGGCAGAGACAATCTGGAGAAAGTAATAAGTTGGGGTGAAAGGAAGAGAGAGTGACAATGGCGTTGCTAAAGAAAACAGCAGAGGGAGTGTAGATGTCATGAAACTGATATGATTGAGATGCTGGTTCTTTTGTAAACATGTATGGATCAGTGCTGGCAAATTGACAAGGCAAACGAGTTAAGTGGCGATCAAGATCAGCGACCGATTGAAGACCGGAGATACCTGGTGATTCCATCAGCATCGACATTTCAAGATCCAGTATGGGACGTTGATCAAGGTAAATAAGGAAAAAAACAAGAGTGGATTGAGGAGAAACGAAATATGGTGGTGATTTGATCTGTGGGGGGAGAAATAAGCGGCTGCAAATCAACGCCCCAGTGGTTTTTACAAAATAGACTAACAACTGTGACTGGAAACTCGTAATGTGTGTATGAATCGCCATGATACCCAACATAAATTAGAACGTCATGAGCTCTGTCGCAATTTCCTGATATTGATTCGCGAAGACGACTTTATGCTTGCACACAACTATTTGGGCAAATCCAACTACAATCTACCACAAGCTATAGAAAACTACTATTTTGATTTATGCTAACTGGTGTTTTCTGTATCACCCATAGTCACATACTTCGCATATTCCATCTATTCTTCTACCATTGTCGTGATTGTTATGCGAAGTGATGCTGGACGTATGAAGATTACAATAGAATGACCGTGAATTGCAACCAGTTTCCTCTTGTTCTTCTTCGTTTTGCAAATCTCACAGTGTATTCATTGTTTCTTGGCTCGTTGAATGGGGGGGGGGGTTTGGTTTTTAGGCACAGGGAATGCGGGAAGAGGAGAGTAACAAATGACAGAGTGAGGTGTGGAGCGAGATTTTCTACAGAAAGGAAATGAGGGACGAATGATGACAAAAGACAAGGGGGGGGGGGGGTTTAATGCAATGCTGATAAGCAAAGCATTGGTTGGCAAAGCAGAACACAGAGACAGAGAAACAAACACAGAGACAAAGAAACAACAACAATACAACAAACAGGGGAATGAGCAGTTGTGCTAGAGGACGAGTCAGAGGGAGGGACGGAGGGAGGGAGATCAGCATCGCTGAGGACCAACAAGCTCGATGGGTACTTTGAACATGAACGAAGAAGAGAACATGGTGTTTGGGATGATCTGGACGTGGACAAAGTGGGCGACTTGAACGCAGGCGGTTTGAGTGGATGGAGCGATTGGGGTCATGGCAGAAGGAGTCAGAGAGAGGGCGAAAGCGCGCGAGTCACCAGCAGCAATGAGGGTGTCGACGGTCTGAGACGCCAGACAATCAGAACGCTCCATTTCGGCAATGAAGAGCGAGTTGCAGATCTGGTCGAGGGAGATGCGGACGCTGCGGATATCGCGCTTGTCGGCATTGGCGATGCGAACCTGCAGCTGGATGGGTTCAGCGACGAGGAACACGGACTTGGCCAGGGAGAGACCGACAGAGACGTTGAAAGAGAGAAAGTCCTTTGGGAGGGACGGCAGCAGCAAGGGCAGATTGAGTTGCGGCAGCGGTGGCGACCTGTATACGGAGATGGGCAGAGCAGCCTTGAAGCGAGTGAGGGACGAACCAGCGACAATGAGCTCAGCGAGCAGCACGTATCGCACAAAGCATCTGCCGTAGTCGGGCAGCACGACGGAAGGCTGAGCATCGATGGGGATTGGCAGAGCAGCAGCAAAAGAGCGTGGCTTTGGATGGAGAGCAGATCCGGCAGCTCGCTGTGCACGCCACAGCAGGGCAGCAGCGAGCTCGGTCTCGGCCGAGAACGCCACCGCAATGGACTCGCCGCCAGCAGAGTGGGAAGCCGCGCCGCCACTTGGCGCATTGGTTGTGTGTGTGTGGTGACCATCAAACAGACACTCTTGCTGCACAAGTCGCAGCACGAGGCGCTGTCCTGTCAGCAGCTCGCTGTTGTGCAGGAAGCATGTCACTCGCACGACCCCGCCAGCGACTACGCTGCTCTGATCTGCTTCAAGCTTCAATAGTGTCGTCATCTCCTATTCTCTGTTGCTGGTGATGCTGGTGTTGCTGGTGTTGCTGGTGCGACTGTTCCTGTCAGTGTTCACGCTGATGGTGATGGCGACTGCGGCGGTTGTTGTTGTTGTTGCTGTTGCTGTTGTTGTGGCGGTGCCCGTGTTGTTGCTGTTGATGATTAACGAGGCTTCGACTGTGCACCGAGTGTCGCTGGTTGCTCGCTGGTTGCTCGCTGCTTCTGGTTGCTTGTTGCTCGTTGATGGAACCAAACCTTCTCTCTGCTGCTGGCCGGGATTGTGGCCACAATATAAGTGCAATCCAACAGGCCCGGCCCCCAAGCGCTCCACCCTCCGTCCCACTCCACCCCAAACACGCCCCATGCCTCATGTTCAAGACCCCTACTCACGTGGTCGCTGTTCTGCTCCTCTTCTCCCTCGTTTCCTCGTTCCCTCCTTCCCTATTTTTACTTTCCCTCATCCCTCTCTTCATTCCAACAATCAAATCCAAAACACTTGCACTACGGCTCCAAGAAAGAATCCAGACGTCCACTCGGGCATAGCTCCCTGCATTCTCGACAGAATACTGGCGCTTGCCCATCGATCGGTCCACTTCCACTGCATCCCCAAATGTGATTGCCGTGGTGAATTGTGCATTTCTGACGTCATCTCGTGATATCCATCTCGCTCCATCCCGCTCACTTCCATCCAGATTGGCTCTCGTCCAACTACCGTCATGCTCATATTCCAATGGTCACACCGATGTCCTCCAACATGTCGGATCGTGTGGTGCGCGACACTTCCAGTGCGAGGCGCTGTTCCGCCGGCAATCGACCACGACACAACATGCGCTTCAAACGATACTACGTTCCAGATGTATCCAGGATAATACACTGTCAGTGTAATCGTGCGCTCGTTCTTTGCTTCGTCATACACGCTCTCTGATACCACCCGCGGCGGCGTCGCGCTGCCGGGAATCTGCTTTGCTTGCTCCGTCACATTAAAGTAATAGTTGTCCACAAAGTGCGAAAACGGGAATAGCGTGCTCCAGTCGCGGTCGGTTTGTAGCTGGCTTTGCTTGACTCCAACCAGTCCAAGCTCGTTTCCTGCATATTTCACAATGTCTTGTCGTCGCGCTGGATCCATCATTGCAATATAGATGCCTCGGTCCCCACTCGTCACGTTCTCGAGGTATCCAACAAACACTCGCTGCAAATGCAAATGCAATCATCATCAACATCAACATCAGCTATCAGTCTCATAAAACACAGTACTACCACCGTTGATGAATCACGGACCTTGGGATGCATCGCATCAAATGGATTCTTGAGCGAAAACAGTCCAAGTATGAAAAGCCCCGCAATCAGTCCTGCTCTATAGAGCGTCTGAACATGCGACTTGGCAACCCTATGCGTGAGTGGGATCACAAGATAAGTCTGCATCATAAGCATTGCAACGCAAGTCACGACAGACACAATCGCATCGACCGGTGGCTCCGTGCCAATACGTCCCGTGAGTGGCACAAACAACTTCAATATCGGGTACGCCATGCTGGTCGCTTGTGAGACATTTACTGCCATCGTTGCCATGTACGCTGCAATTGGGACAGGTCTCTTGGACGGATCTGATTCGATGCAGATGATCGAATCTATAATCAGTCCAAGCAATAGCGATCCAACGTGGAAAGCACAGACAAATGATGCTCCTAATCCTGCTTGTGTCGACAATGCCAGAAGCGAGACCCAGAGTGTCGTTAGACCAAGGAGCGTTCGACGCTCTGCAACTGCATCATATTCGAGTCCTTTGGACTGCATTCGCTGGAGGACCGGGAAAAACAAAAGACCTTGCAAGTATATTGATAAGATGAATAAAGACACATCCAGACAAGGAAACAAGAAATGGTACATAATACACAGCAAAAGCATTTTGAGCTTGAATAAGTATTCTGAAATCGAATGTCTGTTCCATCAACAGTTGGTATTCACATCACTTACCACAAAGTGCAAAGGGTCCAAAAAGTGCAAATGGATACGATTCATGCGAAAACCATGTCATTGGAGTGTTCAGTCCAAGCGTCAAGATCAACGATGCCACCAATGCAAATACAATGCACATGGCTATATTAATCAGCGACTTGAGTGCTTCCCAAATAACCGTGGCTGTCGAGAGTCCCAGCGCCTGCCGCTTCGCCGACACAATCATCATGGTAAATACAACCAGACCATAGTGGGCAATGACTGCAGTCTCGCGTGCATAGTACACAAAGAAGTAGCCTGCGTGTTCCCATCATCAGTACAATACATCCAGGTATAACACAAAATCAGATGCTATACCTTGTTCTTGATCACTTACCCAGAAAGTCAAAGTAAACGAGCGACTGTGTCTTTGACAGATTCGAAAGGTCCATGTCATATGCGATATGATTCGTCAGCACAAGGATGTTGTCTCCATAGTGCTGCAAGGCGCCGGGTTCGATATTCTCTTCAACATCAAGCATCGTATGGTATACATACGAGCCCTGATAGAACGCAAAATCAAGACCAAGCAAACCGCCATACTGCACAAACTGGCGATAGTCTGTGTCGCTCATGATAAGACCAGTGGCAAACAAATCATTCGAGACAGAGGCGCCGTGTGGGTGTGGCACACGACGATAAGCATCAACAAGTTGATCGGAGCCAGCCTGGAATAAGATCTCTTTGCCGTTTAATCCCATAGCTTCGAGATTCAAAAACGCCTTGATACTACAAGGCAATACAGTAATCAGATCCAACAAGTCAGATCATGTCTCTGCAAGATGAGCATCAAAACAAAAGGGACGCCTTACTTTTTTGCCAACCCATGCTGCGTCACAAAGGCATGACTGCCATCTTGCAAAGTTTCCTCGGCACCATTGAACACTATATTACATTGATTGTTACACACACAACGACAAAGTCAGCACTAAATCTAATCCAGGATACGACGATGATCTGCACAAACGGTTACAGCGACGCACAAAATACAATCGAATTCTTGAGTTTCTTTGGTGTTTGGACAATCACACGAAGCACCTCGAGCATCACAGCACATCCTGCTGCGTCGTCAGATGCACCAGGCGACATGGGCATCGTATCAAAGTGCGCATTGAGCATCAGCACATTTTCGTCGCACTCGGATCCGCATGACACCTTGACAATCACATTGGTGATATTGGAATACACTTTGATCAAGGGTTCGCCCATGAAATCAAAGCGGTGCGATCCCTTTGCGTGCTGCGTCTGGACATCTGCAATCATAATAGTCTAGTCAATGGCTAGCAGATGGCTTTGGCAGCTATGAGGCTCAGGCTGAGCACAGTCTCACCCACTATTGGTGCAACTGGGTTCGTCGCTGCCATGCGTTGGATCGCTGCAATACGACGCAGTAGGAACTCATAAGTCTGATCTTCACGGCCGGTGCCAGTGGTACGCAAACCAATATCGCGCGCAAGCACACCAATCGTCGCACGTGCAGATTCCTCTGAGAAGTGCAGATCGGCTTGGTTGGCCAGTCCGCGTGGCTCAGGAAGTGCGGCCAACCGAACAAGCCCAAATGCAACCAACGCAAGCCAAAAAGCTACGAGGGTCGCAATGGCTGCAAGCCCGCCTCTAGCAAGCGAGTTGCTGCGGAGACTGTGCTTGCCGCTATCTCTGTGAGTGGGACCTGGGCTCAAGTTGCGGGTGCGGCCGCTGGCACTGGCGCCTGCGGGCACTCTGGCGGGTCTCGGTCCAAGCAGCGACTCTTCGCCAGCCTTGCGCTGCCTGATCTTGGACGCCGCGCTTTGCATTGATCTTGATGTGAAAACCTGATGAAAATCTGGGTTTAATGCATCG